>JAJIBD010028268.1:0-29851 GCA_021461705.1 Cryptotis parvus
CAGTAGATTCTACACACTGACAAGACCTCCTGATCCATGTTTTTCCTGGGCTTGGATATTGGCACCATGCTATTTTTTTTAATATCCCACAAAATTAAATACTAGCACTTAATCTCTTTTAAATATTGCAGAAAATATAGTTTTTCAAGAGTTTCATTACAATAATGATGCATCACCTGGGTTTGACTTAGGAATATTTTACAGAATATGAAAGAAAAAGATATTAAGAAAAGGACAGAATCTTAAAATTCAGTCCCAAATGAATATTTTGTTCAATTCTTTAAGTTATGCAGTTTTAACATTTAAGAATGTACTTGAGGGAATGGAGAGATATGTAGTCAATCCAGGTTTAATCCTCAGCATCCCATATGGTTCCCCAAGCCATGCCCGAAGTAAGTTCTGAGTGCAGAGCTAGGAGTAACTCCTAAGCATCGCTGGATGTGACTCCAGTAAGTGTTGGAGGACAGGTTTCCCTAACCTGGGAGCTTTGTTGTTTTGCCCACTCCCAGCTTAATCTTATTTAAGCCAAGGTTCATTCTAATGAGACCTCTCTTCTATGTAAACACTGCTAGAGGGTGTGGCACTTACAGCAGTCACCTTGATTGAATAACTTCTGACTTATACATCTACTAAGACTTCTATGTCTTCTAGATTGGGCACAGCTCCTCTTTATACCCACTGCACCCAGCGTGGGACAGTTAGAATTTACCAGGAGATTAGCACCCTGGCTATGCTGAGACTATAGGAAGACTATAGGAAGGATCATACTAGTTTGCTCTGAGCAGGCGAGTGTGACCCTTTCAGTACATGAGAATAAGATACTCAGAATCACCCTGGTGCAGATAATAATAAGAAGGACCTTGTGGGTACCATCTAGATTACATGAAGCTCATGAAGTTAAGATGTATTACTTTATACCAGCCCCTCTCTCCAGTGAATTACATAAGAGATAATCTTGGTAGAAAGGATTAGATCTTGGCATAACCTTTGTTTATACCTGCAATAGGGTATGGCACTACACTCTGTTTAGAGTTCTTTGTTGACAAGACCCTCCCGATTGGATTACTATGGTGTATATAAGGGGCTGACTTGAGGCCCCCTTCACGCTTCACCTTTTGGCTTTTGGGCCTTTTAGCTTTCAGCTTTTGGCTTCTGCAGCTTTTGGCTTTTGGCTTTTGGCCTTTTGCTTTTTGCTCTTTGGCCTTTTGCTCCTTCTTCTGGGTAGGACTCAGCTCGGGAGAGATCCTCTCTCTTTTTGTGGGAGACAGGCTCTTTTGTATGGTCTAGGTTCGGACCAGAGCTAAAGCTTGTTCATTATATTGGAGTGCTGTGGAAGAGTTTTTGAACTATTAAAAGCCTTTTTAGGAACTGCACCGGACTCGTAAGTTTTCATCTGTTCTCTGGGCATACGCCGGGTATTGTTAAGTAACTGTTTGATAATTCATACTTCTGAATATATGTATCATGTTATTCATCCATTATTAATATGCAAAGATTTACGTTTCAACATGGTTATAAAATGATTATTTTGGAGTTCTGTTTTATATTATCTTTTAATATAAAACACATATATATCTTTTATATTAAAAGATATATTATCTTTTATATCTTTTATATCTTTTTTATATCTTTTTTATAATATAAAATATTTTATAAAAGATATTTTATAGATTATCTTTTATATCTTTTTATAACTTTTTTTATAATATAAAATATTTCACTCTCTTTTATATTATCCCAAAGAGTGAAAATTCATCAGGCTAAAAATTCACTTAAAGAAGTACAGATTGAAAAGGACAGATATAGAATGACTGCATTCATTAATACGACATAAATAGATACCAGTGTTTTATTAAATGTGGGAAATGGTAATGGCAGATTCAGACTCACCATTGAATATACACAAAGAGACTTAAGTGATAAACTCTAAATATCTGCAGGGCTAGCCACAATGTGTAAAATAAGAGGCAGAGAGATGCAGAGACAGAGAGAGACAGAGAGAGAAAGAGAGGAAACTGGGGTACCTGCTATTAAGGCAGCATGGGGGTGGGCAGGAGGGGGTGGGGTACATTGGTGGTGGAAATGGGGCACTGGTGGAGGGATGGGTGCTGGAATACTGTATTACCAAGAACCAATGATGATCACCTTTGTAATTGTATGTTTCACTGTGGTATAATAAAAAATAAAAATAAAAATAAAAAAATTAAAAAAATTAAAAAAGAAGTACAGATAGTGTTTATGCTATGTGTTCTTCGGTGTCTCAGGTATATTCCCAGGAGTGCTATTGCTGGATCAAAAGGGAGCCCAATATCTAGTTTTCGTAGTGCCCATACTGTTTTCCAAAAGGGCTGGACCAGTCGGCACTCCCACCAGCAGTGGATGAGAGTCCTTTTTCCCCACATCCACGCCAGCACCGGTTGTTCTTGCTGTTTTGGATGTGCCAGTCTCTGTGGTGTGAGATGGTACTTCATTGTTGTTTTGATTTGCATCTCCCTGATGATTAAAGATGAAGAGCACTTTTTCATATGCCTTTTGGCCATTCGAATTTCTTCTTTTTTGGAAGTCTGTTCATTTCTTCTCCCCATTTTTTGATGGGGTTGGCTGTTTTTTCTTCGTGAAGTGCTACCAGTGCCTGATATATCCTGGATATTAACCCCTTGTCAGATGGGTATTGGGTGAATATCCTTTCCCACTCTGTGGATTGTCTTTGTATCTTGGTCACCATTTCTTTTGAGGTGCAGAAGCTTTTCAATTTCATATAATCCCATTTGTTTATCTTTGCTTCCATTTGCTTGGTCATTGGTGTGTTGTCTTTAAAGATACTTTTCGTTTCGATGTCGTAGAGTGTTTCTCCTATGTTTTCTTCGATGTCTCTTATAGATTTATGTCTGATGTTGAGATCTATAATCCATTTTGATCTGACTTTTGTGCATGGCATTAGAAGGAGGTCTAAGTTCATTTTTTTACATGTAGCTGCCCAGTTTTCACAGCACCATTTGTTGAAAAGGCTTTCTTTGCTCCACTTAATATTTTTTGCTCCTTTATCGAAGATTAAGTGGTTGTATATTTGAGAGTGTGTTTCAGGATATTCAGTTCTATTCCATAGGTCTACGGGTCTGTCTCTACACCAATACCACACTGTCTTAATTACAACTGCTCTGTAGTAGAGCTTGAGGTTGGGGAAAGTGATACCTCCCATCTTTTTCCCAAGGATTGCTTTAGTTATTCGTGGGGGGTTTATCATTCCATACAAATTTCAGGCGTGTTGTTCAATTTCTTTAAAGAACATCCTGGGTATCTTTATAGGGACCACATTGAATCTGTATAAAGCTCTAGGGAATATTATCATTTTGATAATGTTAATCCTTCCAATCCATGATCAGGGAATATGTCTCCATTTCCTAAGGTCTTCTTTTATTTCCTGAAGTAATGTGTTGTAGTTTTCTTTGTAGAGATCCTTTACATTCTTTGTCAAACTGATTCCTAGGTATTTGATTTTCTGCGGCATAATTGTAAATGGGATAGTTTCTTTAATGTCCCTTTCTTCTCTTTTGCTGTTTGCATATAGGAAGGCCATTGACTTTTGGGTATTATTTTGTACCCTGCCACTCTACTATAGGAATGTATTATTTCTAAGAGCCTCTTGGTAGAGAGTTTCGGGTTTTCCAGGTATAATATCATGTCATCTACAAATAGAGACAACTTGGCTTCTTCCCTTCCTATCTGGATGCCCTTAATGTCTTTTTTCTTCCCTGATTGCTATGGCAAGTACTTCCAGTACTATATTGAATAGAAGTGGTGAGAGTGGGCAGCCTTGTCTTGTCCCCTGATCTCAAGGGGAAGGCTTTCAGTTTTCCCCATTGAGAATGATGCTTGCTGTGGGCTTGTAGTAGATGGCCTGGATTATCTTGAGGAAGGTTCCTTCAATCCCCATTTTACGGAGAGCTTTTATCATGAACGGGTATTGAATCTTGTCAAATGCCTTCTCGGCATCTATTGATATGATCATATGGTTTTTATTTTTCTTTTTGTTGATTATGATGTATTATGTTGATTGACTTGCGGATGTTGAACCATCCTTGGATTCCCAGGATGAATCCCTCTTGGTCATGGTGTATAATCTTTTTGATGACTCTTTGAATTCTATTTGCTAGTATTTTGTTGAAGATCTTAGCATCTATATTCATCAGGGAGATTGGTCTGTAGTTTTCCTTTTTTGACATCTCTGTCTGCTTTGGTTATTAGGGTGAGATGTGCCCCGTAACAGCAATTTGGGAGTGTTTCTGTTTCTTTAATTTGCCAGAAGAGCTTAAAAAGAATTGGGAGTAGGTCCTCTTTAAAGGTTTTGTAGAAATCACTGGTGAATCCATCTGGACCTGGGCTTTTTTGTTTGGGGAGACTTTTGATTACAGATTCTATCTCCTCGATGGAGATAGGTTGGTTGAGGTATTTCAAATCATCTCTGCACTATTCACTATAGCTAGAATCTGGAAACAATCTAAATGCCCGAGAACAGAGGACTGGCTAAAGAAACTGTGGTTCATCTACGCTATGGAATACTACGCAGCTGTCAGAAAAGATGAAATTATGAAATTTACCTGCAAATGGATGGACATGGAAACTATCATGCTGAGTGAAATTAGTCAGAAGGAAAAGGACAGATATAGAATGACTGCTATCATTAATAGGATATAAATAGATACCAGTGTTTTACTAAGTGTGGGAAATGGTAATGGCCGATTAAAACTCACCATTGAATATACACAGAGACTTAAGTGATAAACTCTAAATGTTTGCAGGGCAAGTCACAATGTGTAAGAGAAGAGGGAGAGATATGGAGACAGAGACAGAGAGAGAAAGAGAGGAAACTGGGGTAGCTGCTATTGAGGCAGCCTGGTCGTGGGTGGGAGGGGTGGGGTACTTTGGTGGTGGAAATGGGGCACTGGAGGAGGGATGGGTACTGGAATGCTGTTTTACCAAGAACCAATTTTGAACACCTTTGTAATTGTATGTCTCATGGTGGTATAATAAAAACATTTTAAAAAAAGAAAGTAAAAAAAAATAAAAAAATAAAAATTCACTTAAAAGCTATTATATAAGGTGTGTGTGATTCTTGTATCTCCACGGAACTAACCAGCCCCAGGGAAGGCCAGAACTTTCAGAAACAGCACCCAAGACACACAGCCTTGGACCTGCCCCTGACCAATTCTGCCCTGCGCTTCCAGGAATGACTCGGTCCCTCCTACAGGTGTGTGTGTGTGTGTGGTTGTGTGTGATTCTTGTGTCTCCATGGAACTAACCAGTCCCAGGGAACAGGCGGGTACAAACCACCTACATCCCAAAACTCAAAGCCACATGAATCTACTTACTATATATCTTGCATGAGGTACCAGTGAGCATTTTCCCCCACACTCCTTGCCACCCACAAACTCTGCAAAGGGTCCAGACACCTACGAGATGTACTATCTATCCACTCAAGAACTCACATTTGCAACCTACAATAGTCATAATGGTAAAGCAATTAAAATCCCATCAAGCTCATTCAGTGAAGTCACTAGCCCAGATGAGCCAAGCAATAACGATGAGTTGTATAACCTCCCTGATAAGGAATTTCAGAAAGAATTCTTAAGGATGCAAAAAGGAACTCAAAGAAGCAATGGAATTCAAAATCATTAAAATACAAGACGACAGAGAGAAAAAATGAGGAAAATTCAGACCAAAGCACACACAGAAATGACAGATATTAAAAATGTGGTAAATGAAAAGAAAAACACACTGGAAGGCCTCCAGAACAGAATAACAACTGCTGAAGAAACAATTACTGATCTCCAAGACGACTTCCAAAGATTCTCTACACAACACCAGAAAATGGAAAAAAGACTCACAATTAATGAACAGACCACAAGAGATCATCAGGATGAAGAAAAAAGGAATAACATACGGGTCATAGGGGTCCCAGAAGGGCAAGAAGACAACCCTGATGAAGAAGAAACTGTCAAAGCCATCATTGCAGAGAAGTTCCCGAACTAAAGAATGCTTGCCTCCAGATTCAGGAGGCCCGTAGGACACCAGCTAAAAGAAACCCCAATAAGAATACTCCAAGACACATCTTGGAGATTCACAGATGAACCAGAGCTGCCACGGATCTCCCTGTGCCCAACCGCTAACGAGGTTCCCAGGAGGGATGGCAGGTTCTAGCCCTGGCCCACCACCCCAGCAGAGCCTCGGCAACAAGCCAGATGACACCCCACTCCATGAGGGCAACCATTTTCCACATCCAGACTTCCCTCGTCAGAACTCCACTCAGCAGAAGAGTCTATTACAGCCCGGCTCATCGGACGGACCCTGCAGCAGTCTTTGTTAAGTCTGGCCCAGGTATGCTGATCCAGAGACTCACAGACCTGGGCAGAGCTGCTACCAGCTCTCCCTGTGCCAGCAGCTCATGAGGCGCCCAGGAGGGATGGCAGTTTCTAGCCGTAGCCCGCCACCCCAGCAGAGCCCTGCAACAAGCAGATGACCCCTCACTCCATGAGGGCCGCCATTTTCCACATCTGGACTTCCCTCTCATCAGAACTCACCGAGCAGAAGAGCCTATTAAAGCCCAGCTCGCACTGCCACGGCTGTGCAGTTCATCAATAAATGCTGGATTTAGAGGTGAATACAAGAGCATGCCACCCGCAAAAAAAGAGCCTGCCCAGCCTCCTGTGTTGTATTTGATATGTCAAATAACAGTAACAATTATAGACCTCATTGCCATAATCTGATGCAATGATTTGAGGCTCTTTATGTTCCTGAAGCAAGCAGATACCCTTGGGCTCTACTAGCATGAAATAGGACATATGGAGATGTTACTGGTGCCTGCTCAAGCAAATCGATGATGAACAGAAGACAGTGATACAGTGATAGAGATAGAATACGGAAAGCAGCAAGATCAAAGAATGAAATCACATAAAAAGGAACATCCCTAAGATTTAAAACAGGCTTCTCAGATGAAACACTCCATGCCCAAAAACAATGGTGGGATATTGTGAAAAAGATATAATGAACTGCAGGCCTCACCAAGAGTTCTGAATGTGGCCAGACTCACATTCAGAATGAAGGAAAGATACACAACTTAATGGATAAGCAATAACTCAGGAACTTCATGGACTCAAAAGCAACTTTAAAAAGGACTGAAAGGTTTACTGTAAAATAAGACAAAAACCAAAAAGCACAACATATGTAAATAGAAATAAGGCACAAAATCCGATGACAATAATCTCTCTCAATGTCACTGTATCACTGTCTTTCCGTTCATCATCGATTTGCTCGAGCAGGCACCAGTAACATCTCCATATGTCCTGTCTCATGCAAGTAGAGCCAAAAAGGGCACCTGTTGCTCTGGGAACATAAAGAGCCTCAAACTACTCCAACAGTTCATGGGAATGACGTCTATAATTGTTACTGGTATTTAGCATATCAAATATGACACAAGTTGCTTGCCAGGCTCTACCGTGCAGGGTAGCATACTCTTGTAGTCATCTCTAAATCCAGCATTTATTGATGAACCGCTCAGCCTCAAGTGGCCGTGCAAGCCGGGCTGTGATACGCTGGTCTGCTGGGTGGAGTTCTGATGAGAAGGGAGTCCGGATGTGGAAAATGGAGGCCCTCATGGAGAGGGATGTCTTCTGGCTTGTTGTGAGGCTCTGCTGGGGTGGCGGGCCAGGGCTAGAACTTACCATCCCTCCCGGGCGCCTCGTGAGCAGCTGGGCACAGGGAGAGCTAGTAGCAGCTCTGCCCCATGTCTATCTGTGAGTCTCTCTCTCAATGTCAACGGTCTAAATGCAACAATTAAGAGTCACAGAAAGGCAACATGGATTAAAAAATTGAACCCAACATTCTGCTGTCTAGAAGAAATACATCTGAATAATCAGAGCAGACAGAAAGTCAAAGGCTGGAGACAATTCTCCATGCAAAAAACTCCTCCAAAAAGGCCAAGGTGGCCAAACTAGTATCAGATAATATAGACTTCAAACTAAAAAAGGTTAGGAGGGACAATGAAGGCCATTTCTTATTACTTAAGGGGTATGTATACAGGAACAAATTACAATACTAAACATATATGCAACCAATGAGGGACCAGTAAAATACTTAAAAGAACTGCTACTAGACCTCAAAGAAGACATTAACAGTATCACAATAATAGTTGGAGAGTTCAGCACTGCTCTATTAACTATGGATAGATCGACAAGACTGAAACTCAACAAGGAAATATTGGCCCTGAAGGAAGAAATCGAAGAAAGAGAGCGAGTGGATATATACAGGGATTTTCATGCCAAAAAAGCTGAATACACATTTTTCTCTAGTCACATGGAACATTCTCCAAGATAGACCACATGCTGAGCCACAAAGCATACCTCAATAAAATAAAAAGATAGAAATTGTGTCAACTATTGCCACGACTCCGCGGCACCCGGCTCGCGTAGCATGAAAGTGCTCACTGGGCCAGGG
The DNA here is from genome assembly GCA_021461705.1 of Cryptotis parvus. NCBI lineage: Eukaryota > Metazoa > Chordata > Mammalia > Eulipotyphla > Soricidae > Cryptotis > Cryptotis parvus. Next base: position 8,491 of record JAJIBD010028268.1, read on the forward strand.
GATGGCTTCGGTACTTCCCCTAAAAAGGGACAGTTACCAGACGGTGCTTCCCCTAAAAAGGGGACTGTCGCCAACAAAGCCCCCTAGAATTCCTTTGGTTGTTTCTGAGAATGCTTGGTGTGCAATTAGAGCGCTTGTTTATGCTGAAACTTAGATTCTGAGTAATGAAGAAACTGAACAAAGAGAAAAACCTGCGGCAACCGTAGCTTTCATCATACACAATTATAGCATAAATAAAGATAGTAAAAAATGCCAGCCCGCGCAGTCTGGCTGCCAAGGCCTGAGCTGGTCTCAGGTCCTTGATAAGGAAAGGCCCGTGGCCTTCAGGCCTTTGCTTCCCATCATTAGCGGGAAGGGAGAATTCTTGACCTATGGGTCGAGGCGACTGGCTACCCCCTGTTGACGGGAATGCAGTGATTAGCCTCCCTAAACCTCCTGTGTGAAAAACAATTGGGCTTATTAAAGTTAACACTTTCTAGTACAAAATCTTAATAATCTTACAATAATAAACTCTGCATAGAAGTTTCTATTTAGGAGTAGGTTAAGATAATCTATAATATGTGCATAGAGCTAGTAAGTAATTCTATGAATATCAGAATTTAAAAAAATATGTATCTTACTTAAGGCAAATATGAAAGTATGTAAAACAAAAAGACTAAAGAAAAACATGTCTGAAAAACAGGTGCAGGCAAGCAGGCAAGAGGTGGTCATATGTGGTAGACAAGATAAACTCCTTTTGATGTTAAAAATGTCTCCTTTGCTAAAAAATAACTGGTGTAATCTTGTGTCTTGAACATAAAAAGAAAAGTTTTGCCTTCAGTAAAAGGCAGCAGCAGCATTTGACCTCCCTTGTGTCTGTGCCTGTCTGTCCATTGCGCCGAATGGAGTCATTCCAGAACGTTCATGTTCTCCTGACTTTCTCAGCTGGTTACCCCCCAAGACTTAGAGCTCACACCGACTCAGAGGTCTGCGGCAAACTATTTTTTCTGACCATGATGCAACGAAAATGAAAGTTAACTGCACAAAAAAAAGGGAGTTAAACCAAACACCTAGAAACTGAATAGCTCACTGCTGAGCAACAAACAGATAATAGAAGAAATCAAACAGGAAATCCAAATATTCCTGGAAACAAATGAAAATGAAGACACCAACTATAAGAACATGTGGGACACAGCAAAAGCCATATTAAGAGAAAAGTTTATGGCTTTACAAGCATTCATTATAGAATAAGAAAGGCCCACATAAATAACATGACTACACAGCTGAAGACATTAGAAAAAGACCAACAAAAGGAGCGCAACCCAGCTAGAAAAAAAGAAATAATAAAACTAAGAGAGGAAATCAATTAGTTGGAAACCCAAAAAACAATCCAAAAGATTAATGAAACCAAGAACTGTTTCTTTGAAAAAATAAACAAGATCAACAAACCATTGGCAAGACTTGTAAGGACAGGGAAAGAGAGAACTTAAATAAACAGAATCAGAAATAAAAATGGTGACACCACAACAGAAACCACAGAAATCCAAAAGATAATTAGATTACTTTGAGATTAGTATTCTGTGAAATATGAGAACCTAGAAGAAATGGATAAATTCCTGAAGTCCTATAACCTCCCACGGCTGAAATAAGAAGACCTATAACACTTTAATAAACCTATCACCATCTAAACTTGAAACAGTAATTAAAAGTCTTCCCAAACACAGAAGCCCAGATCGGAGTTGGATTCACTAGTGAATAATACCAAACTTTTAAGGAGGACCTACTCCCAGTCCTTTTCAAGGTCTTCCAGGAAATAGAAGAAACAGAAACACTCCCAAACAGCTTCTAAGAGGCACATATCACTCTGATACCCAGAGCAAGGGAGAGACAACACAAAGAAAGGGAACTTCAGACCAATCTCCATGATGAACACAGATGCTATCTTCAACAAAATACTAGCAAACAGAATCCAAAGACCATCAAGAAGATTATACATCATGACCAAGTAGGATTAATCCTGGGAATGCAAGGATGGTTCAACATTTGCAAGTCAATCAACATAATCCATCATATCAATAAGAGAAAAATAAAAACCCTATGATCATATCAATAGGCACAGAGAAAGCATTTGACAAGATACAACACCCATTCATTATTAAAACCCTCCAGAAAATGGGAATTGAAGGAGCCTTCCTCAAGATAGTCAAAGCTGTCTATCCAAAAGCCCACAGCTAGCATAATTCTCAATGGAAAAAAAACAGTAGGCCTTTCCCCTGAAGATCTGGGACAAGACAATGTTGCCCACTTTCACCTCTTTTATTCAATATAGTACTGGAAGTACTTGCCATAGCAATCAGAGAAGAAAAGGACATTAAGGGCATACAGATAGGCAAGGAAGAAGTCAAGTTATCATTATTCGCAGATGACATGATATTATACCTAGAAACCCTAAACTCTCTACAAAAAATCTCCTACAAACAATAGACACATATAGTAGAGTGGCAGGATACAAAATCAACACCCAAAAGTTGGTGGCTTTCCTATATAGAAATAATGAAAGAGAAGAAAGGAATATTAAGGAAACAATTCCATTCACAATTGTGCGACAGAAAATCAAATACCTAAGAATCAGCTTAACCAAGTGTGTAAAGGACCTATACAAAGAAAACTACAAGGCACTGCTCCAAGAGATAAAATACCACACGAGGAAATGAAAACACATTCCCTGCTCATGGATGGGGAGAATCAACATTGTCAAAATGGTAATACTCCCGAGAGCTTTGCACAGATTAAATGCAGTCCCTATAAGGATACCCATGTCATTCTTCAAAGAAAGAATGCCAAAACACTCCTGAAATTTTTATGCAACAATAAACCCCCATAGATAGCTAAAGCAATTATCAGGAAAAAGAAGATGGGAGAAATCACCTTTCCCAAGTTAAACTGTACTATAAGGCATTAATAATTAAAACAGTGTGGTATTGGAATAAAAACAGACCTGTGGCCCAATGGAATAGAATTGAGTATTCTGACACCCACCTCATACACATGATCATTTCACTGTATCACTGTATCACTGTCTTTCCGTTCATCATCGATTTGCTTGAGCGGGCACCAGTAACATCTCCATATGTCCTGTCTCATGCAAGTAGAGCCCAAGAGCACCTGCTTGCTCTAGGAACATAAAGAGCCTCAAACCATCCTATGAGGTCATGGGAATGAGGTCCATAATTGTTATTGGTATTTGGCATATCAAATACGACATGGGTAGCTTGCCAGGCTCTGCCGCGGTGGGTAGCATACTCTTGTAGTCACCTCTAAATCCAGCATTTATTGATGAACTGCATGGCGCTTGCAGACGCCAAGCCGGGCTGTGGTAGGCTGGTCTGCTGGGTGGAGTTCTGATGAGGGGGAAGTCTGGATGTGGAAAATGGAGGCCCTCATGGAGTGGGGTGTCTTCTGGCTTGTCATGAGGCTCTGCTGGGGTGGCGGGCCAACGCTAGAACCCGCCATCCCTCCTGGGCGCCTTGTGAGTGGCTGGGCACAAGGAGATCCAGTAGCAGCTTTGCCCCCATGTCTGTGAGTCTCTCACAGACATTCAATCTTTGATAAACGTGCAGAGTCTGAAATGGAGCAAGGAAAGCCTCTTCAACAAGTGGTGCTGGCCAGTGACTTCTAATAAAATTGGCCGGTGACTTCTAATAAAATGAATTTGAACTTCTGTCTAACACCATACACAAAAATAAGATCAAAATGGATTAAAGATCTCATATCAGACATGAATCCATAAAGTACATTGAAGAAAATATAGAAACAACGTTAAAAAACAACTTCAAAGGTGAAACACCACCAATGAAGCAACTAGAAGAAAGATAAACATAATGAACATGAACTAAAAATCTTCTGCACCTCAAAAGAAACAGTGACTAAGATACAAAGGCAGTCCACAAAATGGGAAAGAACATTCACCCAATACCCATCTGATAAGGGTTTAATATCCAGGATATATCAGGCACTGGTAGAACTTTACAAGAAGAAAACAACCAACTGCATCAAAAAATGGGGAGAAGAAATGTACAGACTTCAACAAGGAAGAAATTCGAATGGCCAAAAGACATATGAAAAATGTTCATGACCATTAGAGAGATGCAAATCAAAACAGCAATGAGATATCATTTTACACCACAGAGACTGGCACATATCCAAAAGAGCAAGAGCAACAAGTGCTGGTGTGGATGCTGGGAAAAGGGGTCTCTCATCCATTGTTGGTGGGAATGTCAACTGGTACAGCCTTTTTGGAAAACAATTTGGATGTTCCTCCAAAGAGTAGAAATTGAGCTCCCATTTGACTCAGCCATACCACTCCTGGGAATATACCCTGGAACGCCAAAAATACACCGATGAAACACAATACCTACTTTTATGTTCATAGCATTATTCACAAGAGCCAGAATCTGGAAACAACCAGAGTTCCTGAGAATTAATGACTGGATAAAGAAACTGTGGTACATCTACACAATGGAATACTATGCAGCTGTTAGGAAAAATAAATTTATGAAATTATCCTATATATGGATGGACATGGAGAGGATCATGTTGAGTGATATAGGCCAAATGGAAAAAGACAGATATAAAATGGCTGCATTTATTTGTATGAGATATATATATACTATGTATATATACATAATATATACTATGTATATATATATACTATGTATATGTACACAATATATACTATGTATATATATTATGTATTTTTATACTATGTATACATATCACTGTATCACTATCTTCTCGTTCGTCATCGATTTGCTTGAGCAGGCACTAGTAACATCACCATATGTCCTGTCTCATGCTAGTTGAGCCCAAGGGCATCTGCTTGCTCCAGGAACATAAAGAGCCTCAAACTATTCCGTCAGGTCATGGGAATGAGGTTATACATAGTATGATAGATACCAATATCCACGTTCTGGTGAAATATGGATCAGGAGGTCTTGTCAAAGGTGGAAATTATTGCAAACGTTGGGAGTCAGAACATAGGTAAGACAGAGAATGGGACACTGTGCTAATAATTGTTGAAAGTGCTAATACCAACCCAGAACTTATCATTAAATACAGGCAAAAGATACACTTCACAACCTCTTAATATATGTATTGTAATCCACAACGTGGATTGGAAGCAAAACAGAAAGAGAGAGAGAGAGAAATAGAAAGAAATAAAGAACCTGCCATAGAGGCAGGCTAAGGGAAGGGGAGGTAATCAGTGACATTGGTAGTAGGAAATGGGCCCTGGTGGAGGGATGGGTGCTGGATTACTGTATGACCAAAACCACATATCAACATCTCATGAACATTTTTGTAATTGTATATCTCACAGTGGTATAATAAAATATTAAAAATAATAATAAAAAAGCCAGAGGTCTGAGCAATCCCATTGTTTTTGATTATAGTAGAGGAACCTGTTTTATTATTGATAATTAGTAAATGTCTTTTGGATCTGTTAAAAAAAAAGCTATTTATTCAGGCCAGAATGACAGTACCACAGGTAAGGCATTTGCCTTGAATGCAATCCACCTGTGTTTCAATCCCCAGCACCCCATATTGTCCCTTGAGCACTGCCAGGAGTAATTCCTAAATGCATAGCTAGGAGTAATCCCTGAGCATTATCACTGGGTGTGACCCAAAAAAGACAAAAATAAATTTCTAACTGACAGTTGGGATTAAATCTCAAATCAGTATCTAAGATAGAGGTAAATTTTTTTGATAGTGAAATATTTGTGCTGTGTAATTTAGCTATGCTTCAGCTTTTCATTGAATGCTATAGCAATCGCATTTCCTGTTTCGTAAGAGACAGGAACTATGAAACACTTGTACAGTCTGGAAGGCTGTTGTGGCTGCCACTATACTGCAGATGCCGTCTGAAGCAATTATTGAATTGATTCTTTCCGCTCCTGCCATCTCTTTTCATCCTAGCTTGTGTCTTGGTTGCCTTCATATATATGTCTATTTTTTGCTCTTTTTTTTTTGGGTCACACTCAGCAATGCTCAGGGGTTACTCCTGGGTATGCATTCAGGAATTACTTATGGCATTGCTCAGGGGAGGGGCTCACATACACGGGGCAGAGCTGCTACCATCTCTCCCTGTGCCCAGCTGATCACGAGGCACCCGGGAGGGAAGGTGTGTTCTAGCCCTGGCCCGCCACCCCAGCAGGGCTTTGCAAGAAGCCAGAGGAACCCCCCCATACAATAAGGGCTGCCATTTTCCACATCCAGACTCCCCACTCATCAGAGCTCCACCCAGCAGAAGAGCTGATCACAAGCCCAAGATGAATAAAGGCACGATATGAGAGGCGACTACAAGAGTATCCCACCCACACGGCAGAGCATGGCAAGCTACCCATGTCGTATTTGATATGCCAAAAACCAGTAACAATTATAGACCTCTTTCCCATGACCTGAAGGAATGGTTTGAGGCTCTTAGTGTTCCGGAGTGAGCAGATTCACTTAGGCTGCACTAACATGAGACAGGACATATGGAGTTGTTACTGGTGCCCGCTTGAGCAAATTTATGAACAGGAAGACAAGTGATACAAGTGACAAGTGATACCATCAAAATGCATATATATGCATATATATGCATATATATGCATATATACATGCAAATACATCTATTTATATGTTTATATATCTTATATATAATATGAAGATATTGACACTTGACATCCCATTATTCGTCGATTTGCTCAAGCGGGCACCAGTAATATTTCCATTGGACCCTATCACATGCCAGTGTAGCCCAATGGCATCTGGTTGCTTCAGGACTACAAAGAGCCTCAAACCGTTCATTCAGGGTCTTGATGAAGAAGTCTGACCATCTTGTAAGTGGGCGGCCATGTGATCTTTTGACATCCCATGGGATCCAGTCGGTAACAGATGTAGTCCAGTGGTTGTCTCCAAATCGCATTACATGTCCAGCCCATCTGATATTCGATGCCTTGGCAAACGAGACAGCATCCCTGACTCTGGAACCTATATTATATTATGAATATATTATATTATGAATATATTATATTATGAATCACTGTATCACTCCCTTCCCGTTCATCATCGATTTGCTCGAGTGGGCACCAGTAACATCTCCATATGACCTGTCTCATGCAAGAAGAGCCCAAGGGCACCTGCTTGCTCCAGGAACATAAAGAGCCTCAAACCATTCCATTAGGTCATGGGAATGAGGTCTATAATTGTTACTGGTATCTGGCATATCAAATACGACATGGGCAGCTTGCCAGGCTCTGCCGTCGGGGTAGCATACTCTTGTAGTCATCTCAAAATCCAGCATTTATTGATGAACCGTGCCGCATGGTTCATATTATGAATAATATTCATATTATAAATAATAATAACAACAATAATAATGATGAGGGCAATCATCTTCAGCATCCGAACTCCACAACTCATCAGAGCTCTACCCAAGAGAAAAGCTGATCTCAAGCCCTGCTCATCAGAGTCCCACCCTACAGGAAATCCTATTTTAAACCCAGAGACTTGAAAGAAGCCAGAGGAACCCCCATACCGTGAGGGCAACCATCTTCAGTTTCTGGACTCCACAGCTAGCCAGAGCTCCACCCAAGAAAATAGGTCAGCTCGAGCCCTGCTCAAGAGCCCCACCCTACAGTGAATCCTATTTCAAGCCTAGGTTTCTTTGAACTACAGATACATGGGGCAAAGCTGCTACTGGCTCTCCCTGTGCTCAGCTGATCATGAGATGTTGTATGACAGGCTTAGCTAGCTTGGGAGCTTTGCTTACAGCTTAATCTATTTATGTGCTCTTAAGCCAAGGTTGATTCTAATGAGATCCCTCTTCTATGTAAACACTAATAGAGGGTGTGGCAGTTGCAGAAGTCACCTTGACTCTGAATAACTTCTGACTTATTATACATCAACTAAGACTTCTATATCATCTAGATTGGGCACAGCTCTTCTTTTTTCTTTTTACCCACTGCACCCAACATGGGACAGTTAGCCACATTGACTACATTGAGACTATCATTTAAGATTATAGGAAGGATCATACTAGTTTGCCCTCAAGCAGGCAAGCATGACCCTTTCAGAACACAGAGAAGGAGATTCTCAGAATTACTCTGGTGCAGATAATAAATAAGAAGGACCTTGTGGGCACCATCTAAATTACATGAAGCCCATGAAATTAAGATATATTACTGTATATGAGCTCCCTATCTCTCCAGTTTTTTTAGATAAGAGATAATCTTGGAAGACGGGATTAATACTTGGCATAATCCTTTGTATATATCTATAATAGGGTGTGGCACCACCCTTATACACTCTGTTTAGGGTTCTTTGTTGACAGGACCCTTCCTGTCAACAGTTAGGATTACTTTGGTGTATATAAGGGGACTGACTTGAGGCACTTGCCCCTTCTTTTGGGCAGGACTCCTCTCAGGTGAGATTCTCTCTCTTTGGTGGGAGATGGGCTCTCTTGTATGGTCTAAGTTTGGACCAGAGCTAGAGTTCTTTGATTATGTTGGATTGCGGTGGTAGAGCTTTTGTACTATCAAAAGCCCTTTTGGAACTGCAGACCCATGAGTTTTCATCTGTTCTGCCAGCAGCCTTGGAGGTAGAAGAGAATTTCATCCTGATACTGTTGGGTACCCTGGTGGCTCCCCGACAATGAGGCATCTGGGAGGAAGGCAGGTTCTAACCCTGGTCTGCCATCCCAATAGACCCTAACAAGAGGCCAGAGGAAACCCCACACCATGAGGGCAACCATCTTCAGCATCCAGACCTCACAGCTGGTCAGAGTTCCAACCAAGAGAAAAACTCATCTCTCCCAGTTGCAGTTCATCAGTAAATGCACGAACTGAGATCCTACTACCAAGAGTGTACCACCACATGGCAGAGCCTGACAAGCTACCCATGTCATATTTGATATGCCAAAACCAGTAAAAATATAGCACTCATTCCCATGGCCTGAACAAATGGTGTGAGGCTCTTCGTCTTTCTGGAGCAAGCAGATGGCCTTGGGCTACACTGGCACATGACAGGACATATAGAGATGTTACTGGTGCCCACTCGAGCAAATAGATGAACAACAGGAATACAAGTGATTCAAGAATATAAAGATATCAAATGCTTTAAACTATACAAATGGAAAAGATGTACAGATTGACAAATTCAGCAAGGTAAGGAAGGAAAGTACTAACAATTTTTTAAAAAATAATTATATAAGAATATCAGAAAGACTTTATTCCAATAAATTAGATGAAAGTGAAAAAATATTTGAAGTTGCAAAATAAAACTTTCCTATTAATAACCTTTTAATTTCTTTTCAAAATGGAGAATATAGACCAGATTTAAGACTGCAATATAGTCATCATAGACAAAATAATCTTGAAAAGAGAGGACACAAATGAAGGCATTTTTATTCATGATTACAAACCCATTATTGAGCTAAGTCATCAAACCAGTATGTCATCAGTGTATGTATATACATCAGTGGAATGAACTGAAGTCTGAAAATAAGTCCTTGTAGTAAATTTTATTACCATTTTTACAATGTTGCTAAAGGAACCAATGGGGGAAAGGAGAGTTTTTTCACAAATTTTATTCTGATCATTTTATATCACTGTCTTCCCGTTTATCATCGATTTGCTCGAGCGGGCACCAATAACATCTCCATATGACCTGCCTCATGCAAATAGAGCCCAAGGGCACCTGCTTGCTCTAGGAACATAAAGAGCCTCAAACCATTCCATCAGGTCATGGGAATGAGGTCTATAATTGTTACTGGTATCTGGCATATCAAATACGACACAAGTAGCTTGCCAGGCTCTACCGTGCGGGTAGCATAATCTTGTAGTCATCTCAAAATCCAGCATTTATTGATGAACCGCAAGCGGTCGCACGAGCTAGGCTGTGATAGGCTGGTCACAGATCATTTTATAACTGCCTATAAAATTATTAACTTGGAATCATTCCATATGTCATAGATCAAAAGATAATTCAAAATGCATTATAATTCTAAAATAAGAACAAAAATAAAAAATAAAGAAATAAAAATTTCCTGATGACTGAGCAAGCAGTTTTATTAGATATACCAAAAATGCCTATTAAAATAAAAACAGTTAAGATTTTATCCAAATTAGAAATCTTTTGCTTCAAAAGTTATCATTAACCTGACAAGAAAAATGTCACAGGTTTCTATACTATTTTCCTTCATTGTAACATCAGTGTAAGGCCCAGAATCTCTTTCAAATGTAGCGTGGCATACGTAATTTATTCAAACTTTTCCAGAATATTCCTTATTTTTCATAATAAAATGAAATTTCATTTTCAGTGATAAATTAAATTCTCAATTACTTACAAGGCTGTTTCAGTCCACTTTTGTCAATGGCTTCTTTACTTCCCAACTCCCCTCAACTTCAGTAGTGTAAACTTAGCTCAATTCTCTGCATATACACTTTGCATAGTCTTGTATAGTTTGTGCACTCTTCCTTCTCTACTGTTTCTCAACTGTAATGGTGTACTTTCTCAATCTATATTAATGCCATTAATTTTTCTTCTGAAATTATTATATGTCTCATACTCATTGTAAAAACCAGTCTTTTCTATTTCTTCATTATACCGATATGCCTAATTTCCCTTTATATAACTGTTCATGTTCTATTATAACACATGATTTATTTTTTTTTGTTTGTTGTAAACTTCTTCACTTGATTACTTGAATCCCGTTATTCATCGATTTGCTAGAACGGAGGCCAGTAACATTTCCATTTGACCCTATCACATGCCAGTGTAGCCCAATGGCATCTGGTTGCTTCAAGAATATGAAGAGCTTCAAACCATTCCTTCAGGGTCTTTACAAGGAAGTCTGACCATCTTGTAGGTAGGTGGCCACGTGTTCTTTTGACATCCTGTGGGATCCAGTCGGTAACAGCTCTAGTCCAGAAGTTGTCTCCAAATCACATTACATGTCCAGCCCATCTGATATTCTATGCCTTGGCAAACATCGTCCCTGATTCTGGAATAGCAACAGTTGCTGGAACTCCGGATTCCTTCTCTCACTTGAGTGAGGCATGATAGTCCAAGTATAGCTCTTTTGATTCCTCTTTGGGAGACCCGAATAGCATTCTCATCCTGCTTTTGTAGGTCCCAGGTCTCTGAGGTGTATGTTAATGCAGGGAGAATAGTGGAGTCTAAGAGATGTGCCTGGAGCTGGAGGTTCTTTGTCCTTTTAGCTATTTCTTGGATGCTTTTGAAGGCATTCCATGCTGTTCTCTTCCTCCTACGCAGCTCAGGTTTTAGGTCATTCATCATGTTGACTTCTCAAACTAGGTACACATAACTGCTGCATTCAGAGATGTCTGTTCCATTGAGAGTGAATGGGGCCTCTGGAACTAGTTCATTATTCATGAACATAGTTTTGTTAGATTCATCTGTAGACCTATCTTTCCACATTTTCAGTCAAAGTCAGTCAACATTTGTGCCGTTTGGCTAATGTTTGGTGTTATCAGAACGAAGTCATCGGCGAAGCGGAGGTGGTGTAGTTGCCAATCGTCTATCTTCACTCCCATTCTTTTCCATTCTAATTGTTGTTCCATTCTAATTGTGCATGAGGAAGAGAGCAGTATGGAATGCCTTCAAGGCACATCATGGAATGCTTCGAGGGTGGCGCTGAAGAGTTTTGGTGAAATGGTATTACACTGCAGAATCCCTCTTTTGACATCAATGATCACTTCCTTGTAGAATGGTGAGATCCTGGTGGTGAATCTGTAATACAGCTCATGAAAGATCTTGATGTATTGGCTTGAAATGCCCTGTTTGGATAGGGCTTCGATGACTTCTTCCGTCTCCACAGAATCAAAGGCTTTCTTTCAATCAATGAATGTGAGACAGAGCGGCATCTTCAAACCTCAATGAGCCTGGTTACCTTATGTTGCAGGACTCCTCTAAGAGCCCCCTTTCTCTACCCTATGGAGGTTTTTAAGACATTAGCATATAAAAAGACATTGGGTGAGGTGCTGGAAGAAATTACCTGAGGGCATTTGACCCTTCCTGCCAGGGGAAGTTAGGTTTGGCTTGCAGTTCCTCCCAGCTCTGCTGGGAGGCTATGAATTAGCTCTGGGTCCTTGTACATTTCTATAGAGCTATTTTCCTGTTTTCATCTCTAGATAGACCAGCCCAAAATGGGCTGGGCTGGGGAGTTTGGGTGAATTTCTGGCTATAAGATAAGCTGCAAAAAGAAAGAAGCTCTCTCTTTTTTCCCCTTTTGCCATTTCAGCTTCCCTTGGTGTTTTGCTTCTCCGTCCTCTCCATTCTCTGCTGGGCCTCAACACGTGGTGGCAGCCATCTTGGCCTTCACCTGGCTGGGGTCTAGCTGGGAACCCAGAGTCTGGAGGTTTTCCCTGCTCTTGGATTGTATTTTGGAACCTGTAATAGTAAAGCCCTTTTAAAACTGCATCGGATTCCTGAGTTTTCATCCATTCCTCGCCGGCTCGGAGGTAGAAGAGAACTTCGCACCCGGCACTGTTGGGGACCCCGGCGGTGCTCCCGACAACAGTGTGGCTATAGTCAATTGTGCTGAATCCTTTTCTGAAGCCAGCTTGCTCGCATGGTTGTCCTTCATCTAGTGTTCTGCTAATCCTGTTCAGGATGACTCCAGTGAACAGCTTATAGATGACGGACAACAGGCAGATGGGGAGATAGTTGCCAATGTCATGAATGTCTCCCTTCTTGAACAGTAGATCTGTCCTGCTGGTTTTCTATTGGGAGGGCACCTTGCATTCAGACAGGTAGCGTGGGAATAACCGAGCTAGTGTATTGATCATCAATACTATCATCAATACACTAGTAAACCTCTTAGGTAAATAAAAATCAACATGAAAGTTGGTATTTTTTTTCTTCTTGTGTTTATGAAGCTATGCTATATTATCCCACCCACATGCATAGCCTGAAAAGCTACCTGTGTCATATTTGATATGCCAAATGCCAGTAACAATTATAGAGCTCATTTCCATGACCTTATGGAATGGTTTGAGGCTCTTTATGTTCATGAGCAAGCAGATGCCCTTGGACTCTACTAACATGTGACAGGACATATGGAGATGTTATTGGTTCCTGCTTGAGCAAATCGATGATGAACGGGAAGACAAGTGATACAAGTGATACTATATTTTGTTTAATTGGGTAGAACTTATTTAAATTGTTACTTTAGAACTAGTGAGATAGCATAGCAGAAAAGGTGGTTGCCTTTCACATAACAAACATGGGTGGATCCCTGCCATTTTATATGGTCCCTCCAGCACTGCCAGGTGTGATACCTGAGAGGCAAGAATAAGCCACAAATACAACCAGGTGTCTCCCTCCCCAAATTTACTGCTCACCTAATTCAATATTTTAATATTCTGTTGAGATATTTTAAAATAAGTGATTTTATCTATTTAATGCAATTTTTGTTTGCTTATTCTATATTTGCAAATAATTTCCACCTTTTTCAGTTTAGCCTGATTTTTCTTTATTATTTCTATACCATTCTCACATGGCCAATTATCACTTGTCACTTGTATCACTTGTCTTCCCGTTGATCATCGATTTGCTCAAGCCGGCACCAGTAACATCTCCATACGTCCTGTCACTTGCTAGTGTAGTCCAAGGGCATCTGCTCACCAGGAACATGAAAAACCTCAAACCATTCCATCAGGTCATGGGAATGAGGTCTATAATTGTTACTGGTTTTTGGCATATCAAATATGACCGGGTAACTTGCCAGGCTCTGCTGTGCAGGTGGGATACTCTTGAAGATTTCCTTTCATCTTCCAGAAATTTAACTTCACTGCAAAGTTAAATAGACCTCTTCACATCCCTTCAGCCCTGAAAGCAAATGTTCTCTTTGTTTCCTGCTGCAGTTTAGGGTCCCTGCCACCATCTGGCCTCATTGCCTGGGTTCCAGTGCTCCCCTCTCCGCTGCGCCATGGCTGTGTCAACTCCTGACACCAGACAGGACCAGAGACGAGCTCAGCGATACTGCACCTGCAGTGAGGCCTGGTCTGGCCCAAGGTCACAAACAGAAACTTCCTCTCCACAGTCACCTACTCAGGCTCAAAGATGACCAGGCTCTTCTCAGAGTCCAGTCTGGGAACTGGGAACCGGTTGTTCTCCATCCCCAGGTGTCTGTGAAGGATCTCTGAGCTCAGAGACCTTCCTGCTCTCGCACAGAGGCCCAAAGCAAGGGGCAGCAAGGCCAGATGATTTCCTGCTGCCCCAGTTCTAGCCCCCTCTGGAATGGCCACGCCTTCACTCACCTTCACATACCCACAGGTGCACCCGAGACTCAGACCCGACCTGCACTCATTTTCTCTCTCTCTCTCTCTCTTTTTTGCTTTTTGGGTCACACCCAGCAATGCTCAGGGGTTAATCCTGGCTGAGCTCGGGGACCATATGTGATGCTGGGGACTGAACTGGGGTCATCCGCGTGCAAAGCAAATGCCCTCCCTGCTGTGCTATCATTCTGGCCCCCTGCACTCATTTTCCAGACACCTTCTAGTCACTGGCAGGGCTGTCACACAGCTCCAGGGAACCTGACAGCTGCCTTGAGGGTTTGGAGCTGGTGCCCTGGAAAACAAGCATGTTATTTGCACTTGACTCCCAACTTTCTCCACACTCACAGGCCAAATGATACCTGTGGGCACCAGGGTGGACAAACACAAAGGCTGTGTGGGCATGGGGGCATTATTCCAGCCCTGCCACACCCAGCAAGATGGGACAAACATGGAAGCATGAAGTGAGTTTGCTTCCTAGCAACCATCAAAACACAGATGCCTGAGGACGTGCTCGGTCCAAGGTTCGGGAAGGGCAGACATCTCCTGTGAGTCATGGGAAGAGCCCAACGCCTGGCCATGCTCAGAACTTACCTCTAGCACTGTGCACAGGGGACACTCCTGGCAAGGCCAGGGGAGGATGCAGAAAACTGAACTCGGGTCGGTCGCCTGCACAGCAAGCACTTAACCCACTGGACTGTCACTCTGGCCCTTTAGATCTTTTTTTCCTTTTTCAGTCACATCCAGCTATGCTCAGGGGTTGCTCCTAGCTCTGCACTCAGGAATTACTCCTGGCGGTCCTGGGGGGCGGGGGTGGTAGACCCTATGGGATGCTGGGGCTGGAATCCAGGTCAGCCTCATGCAAGGCAGACGCCCTCCCTGCTGTGCTGTCACTCCAACACCCGCCTTTAGATCATTTTTGAGTTTCAGTTCTAAAAAACCTGGCATTGTACAATGGCCAGGAGGACTAGTGACCGCCTCAGAGCATAGGCTTGTAGAGTCGGGAAGAAGGGAGCCAAAGTCCACTGCACCCTCATGAGGCCACAGCAGAAGGCGGCTCAGCAACACCCAAATATTGGCTGGGGAATATTTCAAAAAGCACCTTAAATGGACTGTGCCAACGAGACAGAGATGAACCTGGTGGGTGAACCTGGCGGAAGCCGTTCACCTGTGATGCAGCTTCGCTGGCCCAGAAGCGCCTCTCCTCCTTCGCACTTCTTTGGGCTCTTGAGCCACAGGACACGTGCACAGCGGCTACTTTAGCCACGGGTGCCCTGCCCCAGCTCGAGGGTCTCCCAGCCGAGGGCAGCTCTTCTAACCACACTTTCATGCTCATCTCATACACACTGATCTCATAAGTGTCTGAAAGATACTACCTTAGGGAACTCCAGGAAAGGTAAAGTGTATCAGAGCAATACTCTGTGTATCTTCAGTGGTGACAGAACAACCGTATCTCCTAAGGCCTCGCAAACCCTATAAGAGTGGGGAAGCGGGTGAGGAGTCAGGCTTCAACCCAGCTCCATAGTCCTGGGCACTGGAGGCAACCAGAGCGGAGACCAAGGAGCAGCCCTTGGGCACAGCCAAGCAGTGTGCCCCCTCGTCCTCCCCAAAATAAGCTATTGGGCAATAGAGAAGGTAGTTGCTTTGCAAGGAACCGGCCAGTCCAATCCCTGTCACTCGCCCCGGTCCCCGAGCACTGCCAAGGAAGGGTTCTGAGCATCATCAGGTGAGACCTCAAAAGCCCTCCCCCTGTAAAAAGGGGAGAAGACCCAGGAATGCGGGGCTGGAGCGGGGAGTTCTAAAGGCTGGCGAATGAGCACGTATTCTGCACTGCAGGCCAGGGGGGCCCCACACAAGGTTCCCGCAGCACTGACAAGGAAGCAGGAAGCAGTCCCTGATTATCAACACGCCCCTAAAACAAAGCCCCCTAAAATAGGACATATTTCATGGGGCACATTTCAAATATCCATGGAAATGACAACTCTCTGGCATTCACCGGCCGCCTCCGATGTGGAAATTCCCAGAGGCACTGGACAGTCCATGAGAAACTGACCCGAAGCCGGAGCCGTAGTACCACGGGGAGGGCGCTCACCTTGCACGCAGCTGACCTGAGTTTGATCTCTGGCACCCTATAACCAAGCATCGCCAGGAGTAATTCCTGAGAGCAGAGCCAGGAGTAACCCCCTGAGCATCACCAGAGGTGACCCAAAAAGTAAACTAAAGTTGCCATATGAAATTAACTTCAGTTAGTTAATTTCATTAACTAACAACCCTGAGGGAACGGTTTGAGGCTCTTCATATTCCTGAATCAACCAGGTGCCATTGGGCTACATTGGCGCATGATAGGGTCCAATGGAAATGTTACTGGCGCCCACTCGAGAAAATCGATGAATAACGGGATTAAAGTGATCAAGTGATGAAATGAACCCTCCGCCCGCCCTGTAGGTACCAGAGTGCCCTCCACACCTGACACTTCTCAGAGCTTAATCCTGGCTCTATGTCCAGATGAGTGCCTGGAGATCAAATCAGGGCTGGCCGTGTTCAAGGCAACCACCCTACCCACTGTCCACTATACTATCTATTCAGCCCCGCTGTGTAAATTTGAACTTCTTTATGCAGTATATGCACTAATTTTTGAATCAGAGTCATTATTTTGGAAGAAATAGCATTTTTTCAAGTACTGCTCACACTATTTTCTACAATCCAGCCCTCTTCAGACAATAAAAGAGCAAAAGAACAGAGGCAGATTCTTTTCAAGAAAGGAATGTTTCTCCATTACACAAAAATCACTGGCAAAATTTTAAAAAATCTACAACAGAGACTGCTAGCAGCGAGCAAGTTAACTTCTGCCGGGTTTCAGGGCAGACGCTATGCCTCAGCCGGAGCGGCAGTGGCGCTGGGCGAATCACTCTCAGCCGGCATCCATTCCTTCCAGGACCCTCCTGGAATGGGTGCTGGAATCCTTGCTGTGACCAGTGTGATGTCTCCGAGGAGTGCACACAAGGCCCCAGCTTCATGGCTCCCCTGAGCAGGAGGGTATAACACTGGCATCTCAGGCCTGGCTAGACCTCACCTCTGACCCATAAGGCCGCACTACAGGGACAGGGACACTGGTGGCCGCAGAACCCCAAGCATGGCTGCAGAGAGCAAACCGCCCACCATCAGTGGTTTAAACAATTAGAAACTGGGCAGGAGCAATAGCACAGCGGGAAGGGCATTTGCCTTGCACGTGACTGACCCAGGTTTGATCCCTGGCATCTATATGCTTCCACCCCCTCCCCCACGCACCGCCAGGACTAATTACTGAGTGCAGAGCCAGAAATGGCCAATTATAGTTTTATTTAAATTAAATTGGGCCAGAGAGATAGTACAGCAGGTAGGGTGTTTGCCTTGCATGCAGCCTACCTGGCTTCGATCCCGGCATCCCATATGGTCCCCTCGAGCACCACCAGGAGTAATTCCTGAGTGAAGAGCCAGGAGTAACCCCTGAGCATAGCCGGTGTGACCCAAAAAGAAAAATAAATAACTGTAAATCTGATGCATGCATTAGCATATGATGGGCATTTTTAGGATTTTTTTTAAAGATGTTATGTTTAGGCAATTTTCATACACAGGTTTGGGTCTAGATAGTATCCCTCCTACATTATAAATGATGAAGTTGAGAACCCTGTATCTGTCAATAACAGAGTCAACCTACACCTCTGATAAGTTATAGCATTTGGATGTAAGAGTGATAAGCGAGTAACACTTTCTGATACCTTATGTTCTACATCTGAAAATTAAATCGCTCTGACTCTAATCCTCACTTTTTCAAGCATTACTACTGTGTACTATTTTTACTTAGGTTCTCTTATGATATTGTTTTAAGTTAACATTGACATCTTTTGTCTATCAGTACAAAGAATTATCTTAAAGTAGATTCCTGCAAAAAAGAATTCAATTAACTTCTTTATCCTGGAGCCACTTTTTACTATCAAATTGTTTTACTTGATGTCTGATGAACATACAAGTGTCACTAACTTCAAGCTAAATGTTATTTCATTATTAGATTACTAATGAGCATTTAAAAGAATATATATTTATGGGGCTGGAGTGATAGTATAGTGAACAGGGTGTTTGCCTTGCATTTTGCTGACCCATGTTCAATCCCTGGCATCCCATATGTTCCCCCAAGCATCTCAGGATTAATTACTGAGTGCAGAGTCAGGAGTAATCCCTGAGCATCTCTCGGTGGGAAAAAAAGGTTTTTAAAAACAAGAATATATTTTTAATCACAACCAATGAGAAATATGAAAGAGTTAAATGTTATTGTTTTCCTAATTGCAAGACAAATTAATTCTGTCCATATGTATATGTGGGTTAGGATCATCACTTGATAAAATGAGACAAAGAGATGTTTCATTGTTTTCTGGACTTTTGGAAATTTTGCATTGTCCCTTGTCATACAACCCACCCAATAAAGCAAATAAGCAAGACAAACTTGTGGATTCCAGATCTTATAATGCATTATCAAAATTAATTATGTATTACAAGTTCTTTCTTTTTAATTTTTCTAATATTAAATAATTATTATAATGTTAGAGATGCATCATTTTTCTATATTCTTTTCGTATAATATATAACATTTAACCATTTTTACTAAAGAGTAATACAAGAAGTCTAAAAGATCTCATAATATAGTAAATATTTTTTGTATACAGTGACGCTTTGTTTACTTATTTTTACTTTTAAATTATCATTGGGGATTTAAATGACCCTTAAACAATAGAGCAATATCTAACTGAAATATATTAAAATTGCTTCAATTTTTTGGAAAAAATTGACACATCTATGTGTTCAAAATCTATTCTAATGACAGATTCAGTTGAGATGTTTCAATGTTACAATACTTCCCTCTGGTGGACAATGTTAGGTTTTACTTTTTATAATTTAGTTGATAGAGTAGATTTAAATTCAAGTTAAGATGTATACTGTTCTCCTGTAAATCTCACGGTGGTATAATAAAATAGTAAAATAAATAAATAAATAAATAAAAATTTTAGAGTGTAAAAAGTACTGTTTCAATTGTACCTTTCAGAATTTTACTAGCTATTTTAAATCAATTCATAGCATATTTTATGTGCACAAATGTGTAAATTCTTTCTGAATAAATTGAAGGTTTTCATCTATTTCTATATTTTTGTTGTATACACTCACTCCTGAATTTTATCCATATATATGGATTTTATCCATATATACTGGCATCTCAGGCCTGGCTAGACCTCACCTCTGACCCATTAGGCCGCACTATAATTTTATCTATATATTCATATATATATATATGGATAAAATTATATATATAATTATCTATCAGACACTTGGCCTACAACTTATGTGTGCATACAATATTATGAATAAGCTACCAACATACAATTTTTTTTTTGCTTTTCGGTCACACCTGGCATTACTCAAGGGTTATTCCTGACTCTTCGCTCAGGAATTACTCCTGGTGGTGCTCGGGGGACCATATGGGATGCCGGAATCGAACCCGGGTCAGCCACGTGCAAGGCAAATGCCTTACCCACTGGATATCGCTCCGACCCCCCAACATACACTTTTGTAGTAAATAATGTTTTACTTATTTACTTGCCTCTCATATTAGCAGACATCTGTTAGTGGATTCTTTAACTACTATTTAAGAGATTTAATGTCTGCTGTTCCACAAAAAATAATTACATTTTAATAATTCTGTCTCATGTGAGTTAAAATATCAAGGCATAGAATTTTACCATTTAAATAGAACATAATGTAATTAAATATGTGATGCATGCATATAAAGCTTATGACTATTTGTAGAGAAACACTACCTAAAAATTGGACTGTTTTTGGTGCTTTCTAACCAAAAAACTTTCTTTTTAGTTTCTTGACAGCAGGTAACTTTCTTGACAAGTTACTTGAACCATGGATTGTTATATGAATTAAATGGCATATGGTTTGTATCAACCATCTCATTCAGTGCCGAATGAAATACCATAATATGAGTAAAACTTAGGCTAAATGATACTAAGTTACTTTATGTAGCTATATGAAACATCCAGAATTATATTTCATAACCCAGTGATTTCATTTTCATTGGACAATTTAATTGTCATCATATTTAATCGACGGTTTTGCCTAACCGATGTCTCTGTAGTCCCAAAATTCCAAGCAGGATTGGACCACCGTCTACCTCGTGCAAAATTCTACTTATACAACAGGCAGAAAAGGCGGTAAAGTTTAGGGAAGAGAACTCCCAGAATGACCACAACTGAGACTCTTTGGCACCATTGTGGCAACATGGGAAGATACCATCATTGATGACATTGATGAAGAATACAACCAACTGGTTCAGCACCACAATGATTGTGCGAAAAATGCCAAGACAGTGAAAGACACAAAAAGGATGCCTGTCTTCAAAAACTCTAGAGCTCATTCGCCAACGTGGCAAGGGGCAAGTCTCAGGCTACCAAATGCTAACTAGCAAGTTCGCAAAGCAGTGCAAAGAAGCAATAAAGGAAGAAATCAAAGAGAGAAGAGTAGAAATAATGGCCAATGCAGCAGAAGCTGGGAAAAGCATTCGCAATGCCTGCCTGTCCTTCGCCAACTATAAGACCAAGAGAAATACCCTCCAACGTCCTGATGAACCTATCACATCTTCCAGAAAGGCAATAGAGAAGATTACCCATGACTTCTACTCAGATCTCTTTGATAGCCACATTCACCTGCCCACATACCAAATTCCGCAGGATGGTTATAATGTTCCCAATGTTCTCCCTTCTGAAATCTGACAGGCCACTTTCAGTAAAGAAGTGAAAGGCACCAGGCCCAGACAAAGTCAAACCCAAACACCTGAAGAATCTTCCATCAGTACTCATCAACACACTGGATTGGCTCCTCACATGCTACCTGTCTGACTGCGAGATAACCCCCCCCCCCAATGGAAAACTACCAGGACAGTTCTACTGTTCAAGAAGGGAGACATCCATGACATTGGCAACTATCACCTTATCTGCCTATTGTCCATCATC
>JAJIBD010028269.1:0-51034 GCA_021461705.1 Cryptotis parvus
CCCAATTACAAAAAGTGGCATTTCATGTGATCCTTATATAATCATTATGTCAAACCAAGGCATGGATCTTATCCTCATTCCACTTTTAAAATATGGCATAGGTAATGCCTGTTTTCCATTATGACATTTGTTTAAGTTTAATTACTATGCAATTAAAAAGCCATCCTGTTAAATACAAGATATTAACTTAAAAAGATATAAAAAATGTCTCTATCCCCTTCTCTCTAAATACTAGCTAGACAAAAGTCACACTGGAAATGAAGAAATTTTTTTAAATTTTGATATAAAAATATACTTTTGGAGAGAAAGATAGCTAACTTTTACTGAGCTTCTATTAAAAAAAAAACAACCATTAGGTGAAATGCCTTACAAAATTTTGTTATTTAATTCTCACTCTCATTATACAATCTTAAAATGAGAATGCGAAGGGTTAACATGACTGGAAATATGATTCAAGCAAAATCTATCTCACCACCTTGCAGTCCCTTCCTTCCCACTTCCCAGACCTTCCATGATTCTCTTCCACATGCCTATCTGGGCTTTTATTGCTTAAGCTGCTGGTGTTCTTATATATTAACATAAGACATCACAAGTTTACATCTTAGCATAATGCAACAGTAAACATGTATTTGGAGACTCCTATGGAAGCTATAAACTCTAAATGTATTATCTGTATATATCTGCACTGTCATATACATCAAAATATTTCTAAAGCAGCTCTTTTTAGAAATTTTTTACTGTAATAATTAGTTCTTCCCGTAAATAAGTGATAATGGTAAGAATGTAGATAAATAGTTGATAAAGACAATAAGGGGATGCAATAAATTGTTGCAATAAATTGCAAGTTAGTGAAGACAAGGAATAATAATGGTTCCTATAAAAGCTGAATCAGATAAGTGACCCAAATCACTGTCACTGTCTTCCCGGTCTTCCCGTTCATCGTCAATTTGCTCGAGCGGCACCAGTAACATCTCCATATGAACTGTATCATGCAAGTAGAGCCCAAGGGTACCTGCTTGCTCCAGGAACATAAAGAGCCTCAAACCATTCCATCAGGTCATGGGAATGAGGTCTATAATTGTTACTGGTATCTGGCATATCAAATACGACACGGGTAGCTTGCCAGGCTCTGCCGTGCGGGTAGCATACTCTTGTAATCATCTCAAAATCCAGCATTTATTGATGAAACACGCGGCCGCAAGCGGCTGCGCAAGCCGGGCTGTGATAGGTTGGTCTGCTGGGTGGAGTTCTGACAAGAGGGAAGTTCAGATGTGGAAAATAGAGGTCCTCATGGAGTGGGGGGTCATCTTGCTTGTTGTGAGGCTCTGCTGGGGTGGCGGGCCAGGGCTAGAACCTGCCATCCCTCCCGGCACCTCATGAGTGGCTGGGCACAGTGAGAGCCAGTAGCAGCTCTGCCCCATGTCTGTCTCTGGATCAGTATACCTGGGCCGGATTAAAAAGACTGCAGCAGAGTGGATCTCGATGAGCCGGGCTGTGATAGGCTGGTCTTCTGGGTAAGTGACCCAAATAAGTTAATATATTTGTCGGTTAGAATCACACCTAGTAGTACACAAGGTTTAGTTCTGGCACTGCACTCAGGGATCAGTCCTGATGGGACTCAGGGAGCCATATGGGGTGACAGAGATTGAACCTGACAGGGAGGGAGCCCTGCATGCTATATCTCTGACCCCATATAAACATTTTAAATAAAAATGTTGCAAGTTGATCACAGTAATGAATCAAGTTTATCCAAAAAGCTTGTGGAATGACAATAGAAATTGGTTGGGGGTGGGGGCACATAATGAACTCAGAAAGCATCTGCAAAGCTCTAATTAGCAGATGTTTTGTTCCTTCCCTTGTTTAATCTGGTAGATATGGAAGAACTCTTAACCATCACTCATCATTAGGGAAATACAAAGAAAAAATCCAAACATGAGAGATTCTATTGCTTTGTTTTTGGGGCCACAGGGCCACATCTGGTAGTGCTCAGGTCTTACACCTGGCTCTGCTCAAACATCATTCCTACCAGTTCCTAGAACCCTTATATTGAAGAGTAATCCAACCTGACCTGCTAATTGTTTAAGAAAAACACTTACTGGTTTAGTCAAGTCAGTCAATTAGAGGCTATTCACCCATATCTTTATGTTGGTTTCTGTGGTTTTATCTCAAGAGAAGCTAATTGTCAGTTTGGTGCTGAATGAGTAAAAGTGGAAAAAAAAAGAAGAAGAAAGAAAACAAAGAAAAGTGAACCTAATATTGGAAAGTTAATTAAAAACACAGGATAAGGCAAAGTAGAAAGGAAGAACAAATACTCAGACACTAATAATTTGATAGTCTTTTTTTAGAAGTAATAGATAATTTACAGTATTTTAGTTTATCAGGCTTTTAAATCCCTTGGAACTGGAGCACAGAACTGAGCTCCCCCATTGTGGAAGGTCAAGGAACAGGAAATTGGAGGAGGCCCAATAGAATGTGGTGGAGAGGAACCAACACTTAGATAGAAGGGTCAGTCTTTATCAAAAGCATTCATGAAACATAGACAGTGAAACAAATCAGTGCTATCTCAAATTGGAAAAAAAGAGTGTTTTCTAGATTTCAATATTTTTCATTGAAATTAATCGTGCTTTGACTGTTGCTTTCTGGAAAGTAAAGCCATAAAAATTATATATAACTGGGACCAGAGAGATAGAACAGAGAGTAAAGTATAAGTATATAACTCATATCACTGTGTATAATTTTTCTAGAAAACTAACTTTTATTAAAAGACTGTAATAGGGGCCAGAGAGATAGTAACCAGGCAGGGCACTTGCCTTGCATGCCTTCAAACAAGATTTAATCTCTAGCATCCCATATGGTACCCTGAGCACCACCAGGAGTAATTCCTGAGTACAGAATCATGAATAAACTCTGAGCATTACCGGTGTGACCCAAAAAATAAAATAAAATAAAATAAAATAAAATAAATAAAATAAAATAAAAATGAAATAAAATAATATAAAATAGTAAAATGTAAAATCATAACAAAACAGAAAAAGTATCACCCTTAGGGCATAGAAATGCTACTGAGGGTAGAGTGCTTGCATTACATGCTACTCTCTTGGCACCATACATGGTCCCCCAGCACCATTAAGACCGATCCCTAAGCACAGAGCCCAGAGTATGTCCTGAGCAGAGCTAGATGTGTCCTCACCAACCAACAATAACCATCTCCCTTACACTAAGTAGTAATTATAAACACATTCAATTAAAATTAAATCGTTGAGTATTCAATGCCAGTATAAAAATTATAAATAAAATAGTTTTACCAAGACAAACATCAAGGGCTAAACACATTGTTTAATAAGGAACTTACCTCTTTAGTTTAGTTTCAAACTGTATTGCCAGAGATGTATAGACTAGGGGGCTCACTTGATCACTTGACATCCCGTTATTCATCAATTTGCTCGAGCAGGCACCAGTAACATTTCCATTGGACCCTATCACGTGCCAATGTAACCCAATGGCATCTGGTTGCTTCAGGAATACGAAGAGCCTCAAACCGTTCGTTCAGGGTCTTGACAAAGAAGTCTGACCATCTTGTAGATGGGCGGCCACGTGATCTTTTGACATCCCGTTGGATCCAGTCGGTAATGGCTCTAGTCCAGCGTTCATCTCCAAATCACATTACATGTCCAACCCATCTGATGTTTGATGCCTTGGCAAACGAGACAGTGTCCCTGACTCTGGAACAGCGACGGAGGTCGGAACTCCGGATTCCTTCTCTCACTTGAGTGAGGCGTGATATTCCAAGCATAGCTCTTTGAATTCCTCTTTGGGAGCCCCGAATAACATTCTCATCCTGCTTTCGTAGGACCCAGCTCTTTGAGGCATATGTTAATGCAGGGAGAACGGTGGAGTCGAAGAGATGTGCCCATAGCCGGAGGTTCTTTGTCTTTTTTGCTTTTTTTTTTTTAGTGTTTAAGCCCCTATAGAGGAGGGGGTTAAACACTAAAATTTAGAGTTATCCATCTCTGGGTTTTGAGCCCATCTGATACTACCTGGAACTTTATTTCCAGGCTTCACTGTCTCATTTGAAAAAATAAAGGTGATGATGATGAAGTCAACTGCCACTTCACTTGTATCACTTGTGTTCCTGTTGTTCATCGATTTGCTTGAGCAGGTGCCAGTAATGTCTCCATTCGTTGGGAATGAGGTCCATTATTGTTACTGTTTTTGGCATATCAAATACACCATAGGTAGCTTGCCAGGCTCTGCTTTGCCTCTGGGTTCATCCCAGAGGGTCCAGTCTTTTCTATGTCAGACCATCAACCATCCAGAGTCCATGGGGCAGAGCCATAGACAAGCCTGTCTCCCTATCTGC
Source organism: Cryptotis parvus (assembly GCA_021461705.1). Taxonomy (NCBI): domain Eukaryota; kingdom Metazoa; phylum Chordata; class Mammalia; order Eulipotyphla; family Soricidae; genus Cryptotis; species Cryptotis parvus. Next base: position 4,361 of record JAJIBD010028269.1, read on the forward strand.
CACCTGCCAATGCAGCCAGGCACCACAGTCACACCTGCAATACCTGGATGGGCAGAGCCAGCTCACAAGTTTATTGTAAATAATAAACAATATAATGTATAAAGATGTTTTAATACACAATAAATATATACAATGACTATATTTTATAGTGGTTTATGGCTTATAGAAAGTAATAAAATGTTACCATTGTATTTTCTAGTTATCACCATGCTAAGGTCTGCAAGAAATGTTAATGGGTAGGGGAACAAAAGCAACCTGTTTTTATTACTTCTGACTGATAACCATTTCTCCACGTGTCAGCTTGCTTTATTTGGAACCATGCATGCCTTTGTTCTCCCACAGAGCAATATCACACCTGCCCAGCACACTCTCCCTGTCTTCCCAGACTGCTTCATTTAATAAGTCTCGGGTCACTCTCTTTCTCTCTGTTGATTTGATAGCACTCATCAGATCCTCTAAATATTGGACATTTATACTTTAATAAATACATAAATATGTTAGAACATATAATAATAGTAAATTCAGAGAAATTAAATAGTCGCATACACCAAATAAAGGCACTGCTGTCAGAATGTACTACATGTCCAAAATAAAGTAAAATTGGAGCAGGAAAATGTAGCATAATAGGAATTCCTATAAAATTCAGCATCAAATATTCTACATAATGTACAATATGTTCAAAGAATTAATATTCTGCTAATGTTTTGCCTATTAGGTATCAACCAATCATATCTTGTAGGTGTTTATTTTTACTAGAATTTTGGTCAATGTTTTCATATATCTTAAATGTTATTGTCTTTTCATTTTAAATAAAACTCATATGATTATACAATAATCAGATAATGACACTTTCAAGGAGAGCAAACTTGTTCCAAAACATAAGAAACTAATATGTTTGCAGAGAGCCACACAATAAATCTCAGGTTAATTTATTCATTTCTGCATTCCATCACCCAGAATTATGTCCAGCACAAAACAGGTATTTGGTTTTATCTGAGATTTGAATCAATACAAATATTGTTAGCATCTATAACTATCACCAAACAGAAGATTCTAGATGTCTGCATAAGTAATCAACACTCTGAGAAACTGTTCTCATTGGTGAAGGATCTACTTGAGGGTATTTGAAACATGGTTTGGGATTAGCTTGGTATAATGACGGTGAGTGCTATAGGCACTTAGTAGGTGGAGTACAAAAATGTCATATATTCTGCAATTTAGAGAGTGTTGGAGATGACATTTATAGGAATACCAACATAATAAAGAAATTTTCTATCCGATATGAAAACAATGGTAAGAATCAATGATTACTAGGCACATAATTAGAGTATAGGAGATAAAAGAAACAAAGACAAGGAATCAGAAAGCCAAGATAGAACGTCTATCAGAAAGAAAGTCTACTATGAATGGGGACAAAATCTAAGCTTCTATAAATGTTTAAAAATGTCTAAATCAGAGCTTCTGATGTGTACAGAAGCAACATCAAGCATATACTTCTTATAGGTTAAAAAAGAATAATTATAAAGCAGGTTGGAAGATTACTTTAAATTAAGGGCAAAGGTTCGAGTAATTATATGTTTGTGGCAGCATTTGTGCTCCATCAACACATCCCACACACCCTTCATCTCCCACCTCCACATCACTAGTGGGTGGTACTTCAGTAAAATCACTACCTCAGGCCCTGAACCAGTGAGCAGTTCACCAAATACCAAATAGAAATAGCAAGTATGGAACCCTTTGGAGGAAATACCAGGATAGGCTTGAGAAGAGATATTTACAAGAAGGTAAAAAATTTTGGGTGTGGCCACTAAAAACAAGTTTCAAAGTACAAATTACATAAAGTACACATGGCAGCAACATTAAGTTCCAGTCTATTTCACTAATTAGATATTTATCAGAAACTGAAATACCAGATGCTATGATAGGCTCTAAGGATGAACAGAGAGGGTCTACAGCATGTAGAGAGACATGGTAGGGCCCTCATCAAGCTTGTGGTCTTCTTAAAGAGGCAGCTGTTAAGCCACCAATAGTAACTGAAACTCACAGAGTACTTAGAATGATGGTAGAAAAGACAGGGGATTTATTTTAAATTGAAGTGTGAAGTAGACCTCTAGGAACAAATGATTTCTCAGAGTTCTTTCTGAGCAATAATAATGAGGTGATGTACAGATGAACACACTCAAATGAAAATTTTAACCAGTGCCTAGTCTCCAGGCAAGCCAGCGCCTAGCATCCTTCTGGAAGCTTTAACATGGAATTATGATTGTTGTTTTCATGAGTTGGGTAGACATGTATGAGAAGATTGGTGGAAGGTTGGAAACAGAACTCTTCATTTTCCAATAGGAATTTACACTTATTCTAATCAAACTAGAAAATTGTAGGAGGACTTTCAACTGACCAATTTAATCTTAAAGAAATAACTCCAGTTACAGTGTGAAAAATTGAGAGAGGGAGCAAGAGAAGGGGGAAGAAGACCAGTAAGTAAGCTAGTGCAATGGTCTGCATGGGTAATGATAGTCACTTGGTCAGGGATGACAGCTATAAGAAAGAGATTAAATACGGGTTTCAAAGGAATTGGTAATAATTTGAAGGTAGGGAGAAAAGGGAAAGGTAATGTCAAGAATGGCTTATTGGCAGGAGTACAAAATTAATGATTTAATTAATAGGTGGGAAAACTAGATGAATAAAAATTTCAAAAGAGAATGTTTAAAGACTCAGTTTGGAATCTCTGTTTGAGGATATCAGTGTCTGAGAATAATTCTAAGATGTTTGAAATTAGTTCTACATCAGTGTGTCAAATCTGGGTGTTTAAATCATGCCATTGAATTAGCCCACCTGGAAAGCATGTTTCCCTCAGTTTCTGATGAACATGCCTTTAAATTCCCTGAAATGGAATAAATATGATCCTACAGGAAAGTAGTTTAATTAGTAACATTTTTTTCTGTTATATTTCTTTTGAAAATCAGTTTCTTATGGGGTTTGTTCTCATAGTATGAAGCATAGATTACAAGGAATCTTAGTGTTAGGTGAATAGTTCTATCTGAAGATGCGAAATTGCTCTTTGATTGTGGTAACGTATTATTTATGAGTTTAGTAAACTCATTTAAAAAGTGACTATATAAAAGGCTTGGCCAGCGCCTGGTCGAGTCCTACATAGCTCCTAGGGCCTGCTGTACTCGGAGCAAAGGGATTGAGGGCCTCCACTCAGTCCCCAGCCTCCAGGCCCAGTGGATGTGGCCCTGAGCTCTAGCCACCACTGCCAACCACCGCAAGACAGAGACTCCAGATCCAAGGCTACGCAGCTCGGCTTCATGGCTCGGCCAGCACCTGGTCATGTCCTACATAGCTCCTAGGGCCTGCTCGCCATGCAGGCAGCCGCACCTGCTGGACTTGGAACAAGGCTTGAGGGCCTCCACTCAGTCCCTGGCCTCCGGGCCCAGTGGGTGTGGCCCTGAGCTCCAGCCAACACAGCCGACGGCCAACCGCGGCAAGACAGAGACTCCAGATCCAAGGCTGCACAGGCATGCAGCAGCTCTGCCGCCCCCGGGTTTAATCTTTGCCTCAATGTATTTTAGCACCAGGTCCTTTCAGGATCTTTCTCACTTGTACACTTCAACGATCATTCAATTTGCATCAAACTCGGGAGGTTATGGGGAATGAGGAATTATGATGTCACACTACAACTCACTATTAAATAATCAGATAGAGACATCATACATTATTAGTATCCATAGGACAAAGCCATAAAGTGTAATAGAAGAGAGATTGGGAAATACAGGAACATGGTCAAAGAGATAGATAAGTAAAATGTGCCTGCAATGGGGGCAGGCAGGGTTTGGGTGGGTGTGTTTGGGAATTGGGTGGTAGGAATTGGCACTGGTGGAGGGATGGATTCTGGAACACTGTATTGTAGAGACCCAATAATGAACATCCTTGTAATTCTATATATCACATGGTATAATAAGGATTGGGGAAGATTAATGAGAGACAGAGAGAGTCAAAGAGAAAGGGAGTGAAGGAAGAAATGCCTGCTCTGGAGCTGGGAGAGGGGAATGTGGTGACATTTGAGGGTGGGAATGGAGCACTGGTGAAGGGATGGGAGCTGGAAAAATATATGATTGAGACCCAATTATGAACATCTTTGTAATGTTGTTCTCATGGTGGTAAAATAAAAAATTGTTTAAAAAAATTTTAAAAAAGTGACTATAAAATATCTATCAGAAGTCCCCTGTGAACCTACAATATGCAGTTTTAACGTGGGAAGGATTTGCATTCCACCTACAGATTTATATATTCCCATGATCCCAATACGACTTGTCACATCATCTGCCTAGCGAAATCAAAATCCAAACAGCCACCACAGTCAACTGCTGAATGACAGACACTCCAGAACCACAGCCTCATGTGGAGCAGCCCATGGAGTTCCTGAGGGAAAGGTAAAAGGCACGGCCAGCCCCTGACTGTGTCCTACATAGCTCCTAGGGCTTTCTCAGCATGCAGGCAGCCATGCTGGTTGGACTTGGCGCAGGAATTTGGGCCTCTCCACCCATTCCCCAGACTCCGGGTCGGTGGGTATGGCCCTAAGCTCCCAGCCACCACAGCCACTCACTCTTCTGGATATCTGTAAGAACCTCCTCCCTCTTTTCTTTTCAGTTGCCCATGGACTCTCTAAAACAAGGGCCTAAATCTAATAATCTCTAAAGGCATATACCTTCCATGGGGAAATACAAATCTCTCTTGAGCTAAATTAAACTGTCTAATCTCAACGCAGTTTTATACATATAAAATATCGTAATGCAGTAATATATATACATATATAATCTTTATGTGTGTGCATACATACATGTATATATAATACATTTATACATAATATATGTATACATGTATATATGTATATACATGTGCATATAATCTTAGTGCAGTTATATAAACATATATGTATACATGTATATATAGATATACCTATACATAGTTATTTGTGAGTATACATATACACATATATGTGAGTATATATTCACATATATGTATATATGCATGTATTCATATCTAGATATATCTAGATATATAAACATATATAAACTAGATATATCTAGATATAGATATATCTAGAAATGTTTATATATGCATATATACATTTATCTATATATATATACAAAGATATACATGTATGTATATGTATATACATGTCACGTGTCTTCCCATTGTTCATCAATTTGTAAGAGCGGGCGCAGTAATGTCTCCACTTGTTGGGAATGAGGTCCATTATTGTTACTGTTTTTGGCATATCAAACACACCGCAAGTATCTTGCCAGGCTCTGCCGCGAATATATACATATATCTATATACAGATAGATATATACATATATCTCTATATAGATATATATAGACTGGCCATTTTGCTAAGCATAAGGAAACTATACCACATGTTCTGAATCATGAAAATAGAGTGCATCTGAAAACACAACTGCTCTAATCATTTTTATACCAGTCATTTTTGTTATTGTCTTAGTTATTTCACTTGTTTCACTTGTATCACTTGTCTTCCCTTTGTTCATCGATTTGCTCAAGTGGGTACCAGTTACATCTCCATACATCCTGTTGCATGCTATTGTAGCCCAAGGACATCTCTCATACCAAGAATATGAAGAGCCTCAAACCATTCGTTCAGGTCATGGGAATGAGGTCTATAAATGTTACTGGTTTTTGGCATATCAAATATGACATGGGTAGCTTGCCAGGCTCTGCTGTGAGGGGGTATACTCTCAGTAGTAGGCTCACATCTCGTGCATTTACTGATGAACCGCATGGCCACTTTGCGGTTGTGCACAACAGGGAATGATCAGCTTTTCTCTTGGTTGGAGCTCTGATGAGCTGTGAAGTCCGGATGTTGAAAATTACTGCCCTCATGGTGTGGTCTTAGTTACTTAACCAAAAAAAAAAAAAAAAAAAAGGAAGTTACCCACCACAACAAGTCCAATCTTTTAGTCACTTAGTAAAATGCAAATAATCTTTAGCTATTTTAAATCATACTATTTTTTAAAATAAAAATTGGGTCGAAGTTATCTAAAAATTTTATGTCTCTAAATGTCTGATACTTCACTTGATCACTTGAATCCCGTTATTCATCGATTTGCTCGAGCAGGCACCAGTAACATTTCCATTGGACCCTATCACGTGCCAATGTAGCCCAATGGCATCTGGTTCATTCAGGAATATGAAGAGCCTCAAACCGTTCCTTCAGGGTCTTGACAAGGAAGTCTGACCATCTTGTAGGTGAGCAGCCACGTGATCTTTTGACATCCCGTGGGATTCCAGTCGGTAACGATTCTAGTCCAGCGGTTGTCTCCAAATCACATTACATGTCCAACCCATCTGATTTTCGATGCCTTGGCAAAGGAGACAGCATCCCTGATTCTGGAATAGCGACAGAGGTCGGAACTCTGGATTCCTTCTCTCACTTGAGTGAGGTGTGATATTCCAAGCGTAGCTCTTTCAATTCCTCTCTGGGAGACCCGAATAACATTCTCATCCTGCTTTCGTAGGACCCAGGTCTCTGAGGCGTATGTTAATTCAGGGAGAATGGTGGAGTCAAAGAGATGTGCCTGGAACCAGAGGTTCTTTGTCCTTTTAGCTATTTCTTAGATGCCTCTGAAGGCATTCCATGCTGCTCTCTTCCTCCTGCACAGCTCAGGTTTTAGGTCGTTCATCATGTTGACTTCTTGACCTAGGTACACATAACTGCTGCATTCACAGATGTTTGTTCCATTGAGAGTGAATGGGGCCTCTGGAACTAGTTCATTTTTCATAAACATGGTTTTCTTTAGATTCAGCTGTAGACTTATCTTTCCACATTCTCGGTCAAAGTCAGCCAGCATTTGTGCCCCTTGGCTAATGTTTGGTGTTATTAGAAAGATGTCATCAGTGAAGCGGAGGTGGTGTAGTTGCTGACCATCTATCTTCAGTCCCATTCCTTCCCATTCTAATTGTCACATGATGTTCTCGAGGGTGGCACTGAAGAGTTTTGGTGAAATGGTATCACCCTGTTGAACCCGTCTTTTGACATCAATGATCACTTCCTTGTAGAATGGTGAGATCCTGGTGGTGAATCCATAATACAGCTCACGAAGGATCTTGATGTATTGGGTTTGAACACCCTGTTTGGCTAGGGCTTTGATGACTGCTTCAGACTCCACAGAATCAAAGGCTTTCTGTAAATCAATGAACGTGAGACAGAGCGGCATCTTGTACTCCCTACAAACCTCAATGAGCTTGGTTACTGTGTGGATATGGTGATTGTGCTGAATCCTTTCCGGAAGCCTGCTTGCTCGCATGGTTGTCCTTCATCTAGTGTTCTGCTAATCCTGTTCAGGATGACTCGTGTAGACAGCTTGTAGATAGCGGACAACAGGCAGATGGGGCGATAGTTGCCGATGTTGTGAATGTCTCCCTTCTTGAACAGTAGAACTGTCCTGCTGGTTTTCCATTGGGAGGGCACCTTGCATTCGGACAGGTAGCATGTGAAGAGGCGAGCTAGTGTATTGATGAGTACCGATGGCAGATTCTTCAGGTGTTCGGGTCTGACTTTGTCTGGGCAGGTGCTGTTCCCTTCTTTATCAACGAGTTGGCATGTCGGATTTCAGAAGGGAGAACGTTGGGAATGACATATCCATCCTGTGGAATTTGGTATGTGGTGCATTGATAATTTAATGTGTTAAATTTGCATATTCAAACTATCAGGATTTTTCATTTTGTGTATTGCAAAGTCATTCTACCTCTTCCCATTCAATTTTAACCCTGCCCACTTTCTAAATAAACACTTAAAAAGTAGTCTTCTTTTATTAAAAAGTGAGTTTCCCAGGCAAGAATTATATTAACTTGTATTAACATCGCATATAGTAATATTTGAACTTAATATGCTTTTCTAGAGAACAATTTTTTTCTTAGAGAACTTTTAAGAAAAACTTAGGAGTTATTCGGACTTTGTTGGTCTTGCTTTCAGTGAATCCTTTAACCTCTTTGCTCAGTTTCTTCATCATTTTAATAAGCCTAATAATAAGTCCACCTTAAAATATCATTGCATGGATTCAGTGAAAAAACTTTCCATTGACCTTCAGTAGATGATTGTTGTCTCTGAATTATTATTCTTAATCTCCTGTGTAGTTTTAGGTTAAGGACATGAACTATGGGGTCAAACTGCTTGCTATATGAAGGTGAGAAAATCACTTAGTTTATTAGGTTATCACACAGCTACATAATTGCTTAGCATACTGTATAATTAATGTATGATGCTCATTACAAAACATTTATTAAGAATTTCAAGACATCAGCGATGTAGAATTAAACCAAGATAGGCTCCTAATATGGCCCACATAAGGACCTGTGAAATAGCATAGATTACAGGACTATAGTTTTCTGCCACACGGATGATAATGGTATCTGCTGCACAGAGTTGCCATAGCAATGAAATAAGGCAATACATATAAAACAATTCAATACTACCTAGCACACAGGAAAAATTTGTAAGAGTGTGCTCTATAGAAGATATATTAAACAACAAAAGATACTCTGTGGACTACAAAAACATTTCTGAGCTAAAAGGTGTCATGCATTTCAAATCTTAATTTTATGACCTAAACATAAAAGCATGCAAGAAAAATATTCATGGTTTGTATATTTTATTCTTTCCATTGAAATAGTCTCCTTGCATAGCTCAATGCCTATCTATTTCCAGATTATTTCCTCTTTGGATAACTCAAGGGAAAAGAAATGGTATAAAGATAGAATCTGCATTTTAGCTATGTCAAGAACAATATAGATCAAAGTTCTAAAATCTATCACCAACTCTCATTCCTAGGGAAAAAAATAGAAAAAAAATAGAAAATCAAAAATTCAAAAGTTCAGTAATATTTTTTGAAAAAAGGGTAATGCAAATCAACCTAGACTGAATTCAAAGGAATCTCTCAACTCCGACAAATCTGGGGAGGAAGAAATCAATAGAGAGAAAAGATATGCCATGAAGTTATGACACTTGGAACAATGTTTGTGCTTAGACAATCACGGAGGAACAAGTCTATAAGAACATTCAAAGTTATCAACACAAATATTTAAAGTTATCAAGTCTGACTGGATCTTTGAAAATGATCGTTCTTGGGACTGAATAGTACAGTTGGAAAGTAGTTTACCTTGCATACAGCCAACCTGGGTTTGAATGTTGGCATTCCATGAGGTCTCCTGAACACCACCAGGAGTAATTTCTGAGTGCAGAGCCAGGAGTAGCCCCAGAACATCATGCTGGGTTTCTGGGTTTGATCCTAAAATAAAAAACAAAAAACAAAATGTAGACACATAAAAAACAAACAAAATACAACTGTCTGGATTTAGCATCTTTACTACAAAAAAGAATACTAGAACTGAAGTAGAGCAACCTATAGCTAGACAAGTTCATTGAAGTCTAAATCACTAAAAATTATCTAATTTCTTTAGAAACAGAAAATGATTTTAAATAGTCTGTCAATGGGTCTTCAATAAACAGCATTTCTTGCTGGTTTTGAATAAATAGTAAAGTAGTTCACTTTTCCCAGATATTTTTTCTATCCTAAAAAGTAATGGGGATAATGAGCAGAACTTAATAACCATTATCATCATCATGATCATCATTATGATTTTCTTTCACAAAGCTTAAAGCACTTACTAAACATCATTTTGTAATAAAAAAGACAAATAAACTATTGGCCCACCGGCATGACTATCATTATTTGGATAATGCAATCTCAGTTGCAGTGAATTTTAAAATAGTTGAGAAAATTAAACTAAGAATTATAGAAAGCTCTCTTAGTTTGACCTCTAAACATCATTTTCTTTATAAAAATATACCTGGTGATTGAGTTCTGAGAGCTCATAGCATAAATTACACCAGTATGAGCTTAAAACAATTTAACAATTTAGAAAATGAGTAGACAAACAGAAAAATGTCACTTTAACCTATCAGTCTAGTTACTCAACGTTTGTGACTCACAAATGGAGCAGATATTTCAATATTAGCATATGTGATTAGCCCCATGCAGTTCTCCATGCAAATTAGATTCTTTAGAAATAAACACTTCGAGAGCAGAGCAAGTTTTATTAGTCTATTCTTATTTGCCAGTTTTTAGTCCACCACTGGACATGTTGAAACAATTTAGTGTTTACATAGCAATGATGTCACTATTAGATTATTGTTATTCTTTTTCTAATAAGCATTTGATTCCTCAAATGCTTAACTCTAGTACTATTATTTGAAAGTAACAATTATAATTTTAGTATAACTGTCAACATAAACAAGCATGTTAAAAGACCATACTCACTTTGTAAAAGCAGTATAGTTTGCTAGAATGCAGTTCTTTTGGAAATGAACTAAGGAATCCAACAAAATTATGTGCAATTTCTGCCCTTCACACTGACTAGTTGTGTGAACATGGACAAGATACTTTAACTTTCAAGTCTCTAGCTTGTTACCATGAAATTATAATAACTATGTCTCTTCATTTAGTTGCTGCAAAGAAACAAAAAATAAACCCTCTGAAAATTGATCAATATGTGTAACCTGCTACAACTCTCATTTATACATCAAATGGGACCCATCACATATTTAACAATATCTACTATAACTTGGGATATGAACAGGTTTATCATGATCTCAAATAACAGTATTAGTCAAATTTCCAGTCTCTACACCCAGAACAGTAAGTTTAGAATGAGATCTGAAGAATTCACAAATGAGCTCTGAAGAGGATGGAAAAAGGGTGCAGTGATTTCTTGTAAGGATGGAATGTAGCAAAGGACAGAAGAGCTGGGGATGACAAAATTAATTGAAACAACATCTTCTGGTCCATCAGACCATGACAACATCACCTGAAAACAATTTTAGTTATTTTCATTCTGTAATTCACATCCAATCCATCAGCTACTTGTCAGTACCACCTTCAAAATATACCTAAAATTTGACCATGTCATATTACTTTTAATTCTTTTTGTCTGTATCCCTATAATTTATTTGAGGTTCTCTCTTATAATCTTCATCCTGCTGAAAAGTCTTTTCTCAGAATCATAGCTATTATAATCAAAGCAACAATACAGAAGGGAGGGTTCTTGCCTATTATGATGAACCCAGATTTGATCGGCAGCACCCAATACAGTCCCCAAAACCTTACCAGGAGAGATTCCTGGATGCAAAGCCAGTGGTTAAGCCCTGAGCACAGCCAGATTTGGCTCCTCTCCAAACCAAAACAAATCAATAACACATCTACTGGTCTATTGTGATCTACTGAAGCCTGATTAACTCTGAACACTTTTTTCTCCTGTAGTGAAAATTTTCCATGACTTCTAAAATCATGAAGGATAAAATCCAAAATCTTTTCTATGACCTACAAGATCAAAATTCATATAATATCACTTCTGCCTATTCTACTGATCAATACAATCAATATAAGAGGGATCTTCACAAGAAAATAGAGATTATTTGTGATTTTGGGGGAGGGGTATTGAAAGGAACTAACAAATTGTGGTTTCACTGAAGGCAACTAAATTTTTGAACAGCCTTTAAGATATTGAAGAGAAAATGTCAAGATGATTATAGTGAAAAACACTCTAAAATGAGGACAGTTCAATAGAACCAGAGAAACATCATAGTTTAAGTGTTCTTTCATGGTAATTATAGCTCATGATTCAAATTGATTATGAATCCAAAACCTTGATATCAATGTTGATCTTTTAATTATATGCTTATACAATTTTATTGCACTATGTAATTTGATTCTGTTACATAATCTTGTTATTGCTGATGCATTAGTTGTGAAGAATTTATTCATTCAAGTTTATGAAAATCTCCATTCAATATACCAAATTATGCAATAATTCTATTTTTAATTTGTCCTAGTGCAAAATCTCTACTTAGTGGATTAAAGGGTGCTTGTAAAGGATAAAATTTATTTTCCCATGTTTAATTGTGAACCATGAGAGCCATTAGCATTACCCTACCTGATCAAGTCTTCTCTATTATCTTTCATATCAGAGAGGGGAAAGAAAACAAGCCACCAAATGTATCCTTAGTGCCTTAATTAATCAATTTCCCTGAGAAGCTGCCCATCAATGATGTCTCCAATTTTCACTTTTCAAAAGTTTTGCTCATCAAGAATTCTTCACCTCATTTTATAACCATGCAGATAAGCCCTCTTCATAAACAACTATTTCCTACCTTTTTCTCATCAACGATTAACTGATCTGCTTCCTTTTACTGCCAAACTTTAAAAAAGAAAATGCATCAGCAACTTTCCCTTTATATGCTGAGGACAAAGTAAATTCTTAACTCATTTAAAGAAACTGTTTTCCCAAAGTCATCAGTGAATTCCTAGTCATCAAATCACATAGCCTTTCTCTTCTTTCCAACTTTTTGTTTAGTGCTCAACTTTGTCAATAGCCTTCTTCTATCAAAACTATCATTTATGTTTTACAAGATCATTATTTCCTACTCTACTCTTCCTTCTCTGTCAGTGACTAGCCTCTGTCTAGAAGTCTCTGCTTCCTGGCACCAACTTAAATATTATATCTTCCAAAGACTACTTTGTAGATTTCCTCTCCTTTACTTTTCTCACTTATTTATATCTATCCTTGTTCAACACATGGATGATGATACTTTCTTAATATCCAATTAAAGCATTAATTTTCTCACAAGGTCAGTCCACATTTTTAACCTTTTCAATTAAACATTACAAGTACACTTTTATTGATTTATTTTTAGTCTACATTTTTTAACCATGATGTATATTTTAAACTGAACTAAATATATTCCTTTTTTGTGCATGACACCATTCTCCTGAACCTCTACACTAAATGAATTTTATACACTTAAATGTCACTTTCCCTTAATTGCCACCATGTAATCAATACTCATCCTGCTTTCATGACAGTGATAACGTCCATTTCATCCTTTTTACTCTCACCACCACTATCTAGATTTCATCCTTTGAGATATCTCATTTTAAAAATAGTTCAATCCCCAGATATTTCTCTTCCTCTATTTTTTCTTCCTTCACATTCTGTTTGATATAATGTTGTTAGTATTTCTATAAATGTCTCTTGAAATACTTCAACAACTTCTTATTACAAAGTAAAGTCCAAACTCCTTGTTCTAACATTTTATTTTTTCACTAAACTGTTTTATATATATATATATATATATATATATATATATATATTAAGCTATAACATAATTCACCAACTTCACTGAAATACTCCAATTGTCTTTACTCAGTTTCTGCTTTGAGTGAATTCTAGTTATTGTCAAATAGTAGTCGTATAAAAAGGAGATTTATTAATCTTTTATGGTCATTAGTTCATCAAATATTTTATCTATCACAGAAAAGTAGTTTTTGTTAACACTTGGTAGCAGTAAGACTTCATTTAGGGAGATTCATAATAAGTGTAAGAACTCTGAGAGAGTCATAGAGATTAAGCTCAACTCACTACTAGGAAGAAAGGTAAAATTAATAAATCAAGCAAGATGATGGGTCGGATGTAAAATTACTAAGTGACATCAGGGGTATGGAAGGTATATCCTGTTAAACTGATCTAAGGGGATTCTTGTTGGTGACCAACTGAGGTGATCAGATAGTATTGGGGATGTGAAAGATAAGGAATTTGGTCAAATATTGAGGGTGTTCAAATATAAAAATCAGAGGTTTTAATAAGCTTGTTTAATATAACTATCACTAAAAAACTGAAAATGCAGAGACAACACTGAAGTCGAAACTACGTGAGAAGAGAATCCAAAGGAGTTAGAGATTGGGTAAGATAAAGATGTTGTCAATTTCAGTTGAGTTCAAACATTGACATCACAGAAGTATCTTTTCCTCATTCAGTGAAATACAAAAAGTTTGCTCTATGGCTTTGTCTAGTGAGACAAGTAATAAATATTTCAATCCCAAAGATGATTTGAATTCATTCTTCTTAATTTTCCAATATAAATAAAGCTCAACCAATATGTAGCAATGTATCCTGAGGCACACATCTGTGTTCATACTATTAACAAAATATCATATTATAATATTCATTAGTAATACTTCATGGTGAAATTTATATACTTAGAAGAAAATTATAAATAATGTCATCAATCTCTAATACACAGGGCAGAGCTGCTATCAACTCCCCTGTGCTCATCTGATCATGAGGAGCCCGGGAAGGAAGGTGTGTTCTAGCCCTGGCCTCCCATCCCAATAGATCATGGCAAGAAGCCAGAGGAACACCCACACCATGAGGGCAGTCATTTTCAACATGTTGAAAATGACTCACAGCTCATCAGAGCTCCATCCAAGAGAAAAGCCGATTTCTCCCCATTGTGGTTTATCAGTAAATGCACGAAATGAGAGCCTACTACTGAGAGTATACCACCCACACGGCAGAGCCTGGCAAGCTACCCATGTTGTATTTGATATGCCAAAAACCAGTAATGATGAAAGACCTCATTCCTATGACCTGAACGAATGGTTTGAGGCTTTTCATGTTCCTGGAGCAAGCAGATTCTCTTTGGCTACACTAGCACATGACAAGACATATGGAGATGTTACTGGTGCCCACTTGAGCAAATTCATGAACAACAATGGGAAGACAAGTGATACAAGTGAATGCCATCAATAATTTTCATGAACAAGTCCACAAGAAAATTGTAATTTTTTTGGTCACACCTGGCGATGCTCAGGGGTTACTCCTGGCTCTTAGCTCAGGAATTACTCCTGGCAGTGTTCGAGGGACCATTATGGGATGCCGGGGATCAAACCCGGGTCAGCCCTGTGCAAGGCAAATGCCCTACTCGCTGTGCTATTGCTCCTGCCCCAAAACTGTAAATTTTTGTAGAAAATTATAATTCTATAAAAGTATGCCTAATTCCATCCAGGTCAGTATTAAATATTACACTGAAACTTCACATTTTATTCATTTGGATTTTTTTGCCTTTTTTTAGTTTTGGCGCTTCACGTGGTAATACTCAGGGGTTTCTCCTGGCTCTGCAATCAGGAATTACTCTCAGTTTTGCTTGGAGAACCATTTGGGACACCAGGGATTGAACCCATGTCTGTAATATGTAGCACCCTACCCACTGTACTATAGTTCCAGCTTCTAAAACTTCACATTTGAGATAATGTAAAGGCAGGAGCAAATTTGAAAATAAAGCAAGTCATTTAAACCTAAATACTAGACTCTTCTGCCAAACTTTAGACCAAAAATACAAGGTGAGTTAGCTTATTAGAAGTCTGATAACCAAAAAAGGATTTATCCCATTAGTTGCACTTGTATATTCTGATACAGAGCAGGAATGTAGCAGCAATTGCCAGAAACAACTGTCAGAATCACTCAGGAAAGATCCTAAAAAGCTCAACAGAGAAAGATGCAATATCCCATAATAGATTGCATGCATCTCCAAGAATCTCCCCAACAAAGTTCCTGTGAGTCTACAGAGCGTCCCTCATCCCAATTCCCCAATACGGAATTGACTGAGAGATGTTCTCGCCACCAAGAAGAAAAAATGTGCACAATCAGACTGACTGGACCTGTTTAGACCAGAAGGCAAATCCACTTTAAAAATCCTGGTGTATACTTACCTGGCAGGGGAGATATGAGGCTTATCCATTGCACTCGGATGTGCTGATGCCTGCAATTTCCCCCAAATGTGGGAAACTTGACTGCATAATTTTCAGCCATGGGGTACTGCACAAAAAGAAACCCTAGTGTGTGAACCATGATGCAGAGTAGTCTCTCTTTGGGGCTTCCTAGATTTTTACTATCACTCTATGTACTAATCTTTCCGACTCCCAGGGTACATTCAGATCCACCATTCAAGTCTTCATCCTCATATTCCTGGCCCTAAGCTTAAACTTACCGGTGGACAGAACTCTCCTCATACAGTTGGATTCCAATATGACAGGTAATCCGGCGAGGGCCGGAGGGAAAATACTGCACTACTTTTCAGCTCAATGACTCAGCTTTTCACAAATCCTTTCTGACCTTCAGTTTCATCGGATGTAGACAGAGACAACAGTTCTCTCTGATGACAGTTTTGACAGGAGTGAAAAGTTAGATAATACATTTGACAATCATTTTATGAAAACTAAAACAATGCACAAATATGTTTTTATGAGGCCTCAGAAAATCTTTCCTTACCAAACCCAGCCTCCTCAGGTCAAGCTTCCAGGAAACTGTTACTTCTCAGGCTTAACTATATCTAGCTCCATATGTCTCTATGAAACTGAAAAATAAGAACACTGATTGACTAATGGCTGTATAACTTTGGAGACAACTCTGCTAAAATAGGACTTAGGTAATATTAAGGTGAACTGAGCAATTTAGAGATGTTAGAGTCAAGAATTTTCAGCTAAATTTCAGCTTCGAAGTCAAAACTATGGTATAAATATATATAGTTATCTCAAAAATCTTTATATAAATTTCAATTACTGGTGTAATAGGCACACTCTAAGTCCTAAACCCCATGTATCACTTGTTGGCCAGCTATAATCTTCCAGAAAGAAAGAAGAAAACCTTAATTTCTTTATCTTCAAATCATTTCTTAGATAGCAATATCTTTCCCCATCTGATAATAGGCAACTGAGGAAAGAAAGTCACTGGCATAGTTCCTATTTTCCAGTAAGTAATGTACCTCTTTTTATATTCTTTTTTAAGTCAAACTACACTATTCTTATTGGTGGACAATAAGTTCTTTGGCTATATCTTATTTATATTTACATATCCATCACGATAAAGGATAACATATACTTTGTCATTTAAATATATATTGAAAAATGGTCATATATATGTGTGATTAATCAAAATTAATTAAATATATTGTCACTGACTAAGGATAATACCCAGAACTGTTCATTAATAATAGACAAGAATTTAACACATGAAATAAGGTACTCACTGTTGGACCAAAATTATAGAAGACATTAGAGTCAAGATTAGTCTAAGAAACTGAAATTAAACCTTCTCTTTGGTTCTTCCACTTCCCTAGATTGCTTCTGGTTTTTCAGATATTCTCTCTCTCTCTCTCTCTCTCTCTCTCTCTCTCTCTCTCTCTCTCTCTCTCTCTCTCTCTCTCTCTCTCCTCCCCCTCTCTCACACACATTTACATTTAGGCATATAAACAATAACATTTCTCTATAAGCACTTTAAAAACCTTAAATGTCAACTTTCTGAGATGATATTAGTGAAAGGTCATGCTTATAAAGAGATAGGCAGCGAATAAAAGGAGATGCAGACAGCTAGATGGATGGTAGATAACCACTAGAAATTAAGGGCATAGTGTTTTGCATATTTGTTTGTTTAGTTCTACTTAGATTTATATACTTTATGTCACAACTTTAAACAATTTCCTAGTCTGTTCAATATAAAAAGTTATCTATGAGGGGTAGGAGCAACAGTCCAGTGGGTAGGGCGTTTGCCTTGTACGCAGCCGGCCTGTGCTGGCCCGGGTTCAATCCTCAGCATCCCATATGGTCCCCGAGCACCACCAGGAGTAATTCCTGAGTGCAGAGCCAGGAGTAACCCCTGAGCATTTCGGGTGTGACCTAAAAAAGCAAAAAAGAAAAAAGAGTTATCTATGAGATGAAATAACCATTTTCTCCCTTGATTAATTAAAATATCAAACTATGGATAAGACCTTTATGAAATGCTTTACATAGATAAATGTTGTCTTTTATAAAATTGGGAAAAATTACTTGTAAAATCAATTTTGGACCCTCAATTTGCTTATGCTTACAGCACTCCTTATTCTAAAGTTCCTTTCTGATATCTTTGTCTATGTTGGTTTTCCAGACAAGTTTTTGTCTTCTCTCTGAAGAAGAAAGCTGACAGGAGTAATAATACAGTGGGCAAGGCACTCACTATGTACAGGGACGACCCAGGTTTGATCCCTGGTAGTTGTGTGAATCCTGCCAGGAGTAATGTGACAATGGAGACTTGTATTTTGCTGAGGCCAGTAAGGATGTATATAGATGACCCCAAGCTCAACCTGTTGTTAAAAAAAGTGCTAGGTTCTTTCAGAGATTAAATTAGTAAAATAACTATAATAGTGTGATTTGTTATTAAGAGTTATTATATTTAAGTAATTACAAAATATTTATATTTTGTGATCCTTGGTATAAGTATAACCTCAGTTTTATAATGAAGGAAAGCAACTTAAATTATATCTAACAGACCACTTGTGGAAGCATCTGATACCTGACAAATAGGAATCCCAAATTCCTGTCCTATTGTTCTTAGGTTATTTATTAAGTAGCAGAAAGTTCTAGACTCTAATTTGCTTCCAGTGGAAAATATTTTCTCTGCCTTCTTCAGAAAAACATGCTGAGAATCAAAAAGAAATAATACCCTATAACACAGTAATTTTTTATGATTGCTATGTAAGGAAAGAACACTAAAATTTGTTTTTGGCTTTTCAAGAAAACATGGATTTCCTGCCTTAATCATTAACTTGCAGGATTAAAACTGTTACCAGCTTTAATGTTTTGAATGTTTGGTATGACAAACTATAGATATGGTGCATTTAAAACTTAAAAATTACAGGATTTAAGCAACTACTTATAATTCTATACACTGTAAGGACAGTGGGAGGGCTTCAGAGGGAAGTCTAACGCAATATTGAACTGAACTGAGCAGAGTAGAATATTTTGCAGATTTCACATATCTGACTTAAAATCTTAAACAGCCAACTTACATGCTCTTTAAACTTTAGTTGTATCTCTCTGCCATTGAATTTCCTAAGCAGTTGACCTCAGATTCACCTTCTTCTTAAAAGAATATCTCTTTGATTAAGGATAGAATTTTTTTTAACCAACCCCCTCTTCTGTATTTAGTGTAGTTTTAAGCATCCACATTAGAAAAGTTAAGAGCTATCATCAGTTCAAAAGTCATTTCCTTACAATATTGCTTTCACCCTGTCATTCTGCTATTCGGTAATTCCAGAGTCTTACATTTTACTGACCGTACTGTTGCAGAATTTCCTGACAAAGGGAACAAAGACATGAACTCAGGGGAACAAGAGAAAAGCCAATTGATTCAACACCGGTGTGGGCCCGACAAAGTCATCTCTCAAAAGCTGAACACCTGCCTGAGGCTTTGAGTACACTTGTACTCAAAGTGTATAGGGGCTGCACTTGCAGCTGGAAAGGGCAACATTCTGAGTCAGGGCTACACATGACTATGTTACACAAACGTGTCTGGGCGAAACAATACAGGACTGGGAGTCAGGCTGCCCAGAATTGCAGTGATGAGCAAAGGAGGGACCATTTCCCTTCACACTTGCACTGTATATCCCTTTGCACTACATCAAACTTGGGGTGATTCACACACCCTTACTGGGCTCAGCAAAATACAAGTCTCCATTGTCACATCTTCTCCTGTCACAGCAACAGCATTGGTGCTGATAAAAACTCATGTCTGTTCCTTCCCAACTCCACGAGCATTTTTTCCTACCTATTCAAACTGGAAACAAGCTTAAAGTTACTATAAAGACATCTACCTTCTTTTAAAGCCTCTCTAACTATCCCAAATCTTGTTTCATCCCTTCCTCATGTGTCTCCCTGTTACTGATTTCAGTACTGTGTTTAATTTCAACCTATAAATTTTAAGCTCCAGAAAAATGTGAACAGAACCTTTGTAGAAAAAAAAGAAAAGGAACTAATAGAATCACTAACAATAGAGGAGCATGTAAGATTTAATAACATTCCCACAAATCCTGAAGGTTTTCACAGTTTTCTTTTGCTAAAATGGATTACCTTTTTGTTCATTTACTATAGGGAAGACATTTTAAACTGAGACTGAGTTTTCATCTATCAGATCTGTGTTTGTGGTTTGTGTACAGTTTAGTCTATACTTTACAGAAACTGTAACAAGTGTCAGAACTAAAAGACCAATATTTCCCCATTAAGATTTTTTCCCAAGAAATATATAAAGCTAAGTGAAGTTATTTAGAGAGAGACCTATACAATGATCTCCCTCACATCTCAAACGTAGGATATAAAGAAACACTGTTACAATAATGAACACCCAAAAGCAATGGTAACAAAGGACATTAGAACTGGTATTCAGTAGGAAACATATCACTTGAAGGAGTTGGAGGTAGGAAGAGAAGGGGCAACATCTATGACGAAGAGAAACATTAAACTGGTAGGAGGAGGAGGAGGTACTGAAAGGTGGCAACATGTTATGTTTGAAATGCTAAAAACAAATCTCTGGGTCCCATCCCTGTCGGGGACTCCGCTTGGGTCCCCCAACAGTGCCAGGAAGCGGGAGTTCCCTTCTACCTCTGAAGCCAGCGAGGAATGGATGAAAATTCAGGAATCTGATGCAGTTTTAAAAGGGCTTTACTATCACAGGTTCCAATACATAATCCAAGAGCAGGGAAAACTCCAGACTCTGGGTTCTCAGCTAGGCCCCAGCTAGGTGTAGGCCAAGATGGCTGCCACCAGATGTTGAGGCCCAACAGAGAATGGAGAGGACGGAGAGGCAAACGCCAAGGGAAGCCGAAATGGCAAAAAAAAGGGGGAAAAAGAGAGCGCTTCTTTTTTTCTTGCAGCTTATTTTATAGCTAGAAATCCGCCCAAAATCCCCAGCCCAGCCCATTCTGGGCTGAGCTATCTTAGAGATGAAAACAGGAAAATAGCTCTATAGAAATGTAGCAACTTCAGGAGGCCTTCTGGCTGTTTACAAGGACTCAGAGCTAATTCAAAGCCTCCTAGCAGAGCTGGGAGGAGCTATAAGCTAAATGTAACTTCCCCTGGCAGGAAGGGTCAAATGCCCTCAGGTAATTTCTCCCAGCACCTCACCTAGGCTCTATTATATGCTAATGTTTTGAGCCAAGATCTGCCTGGAATGCCTTTCTAGGGTAGAGAAGGGGGTTTCTGAGATGGCATGTCTCTGCACCAAAGACTAATACTAATGCCAGTTAAATATTTCTCTAAGCCTTCACAAGTCTCGTCTACTTCACGGTAGTTTTGTATTTTAGTTGCCTTTGAGTTATCAGGGAGCCATGCTTGCTTGCTTGGAGGCAAACAGGATTTCTCTCTGATCTAATTACTTAGAGATCCAACGTGGCCAGGCAAATATGCTTGTAAGATCTAGCTAGTCCCACGATGATTGTGGTAGCATGAGAGAATATTTATACCAGCCAGTATAGAATACATGGTCAGATAAGACTGCCACATTTAGACTACCCCCTATCTATGAAGTGACCTGCAGGAGGCAATCCAGGGCAGATGCAGAGGCCTAGGCTTTTAGGTGTCCTGCAACAACCCCCAGGACCTTATGGGGGAAAGTGCCAGACCACAATACTAGCTGCTTGGAGTCCAGCATATAGATGTAAAAAATAGAGCTTCTCATAGAAGCAGGCTGGTGGGAGGGAGGCAAAGCAGGTTGAGCCTGGAGACACTGGTGGAGGGAAGTGACCACTGGTGAAGGGATTGGTAGTGTAACATTGTATGTCTGAAATATAATCATGAATAATTTGTAATTTCATGGTGAATAAATTTATGAAAAACTAAAATAAAAAAAATAAAAATAAAAACCCTAGCAAAAAAAGACAAACAAATGGGTTTGTGGTTATGAATTTAATTTATACCAAGAACAAGTGTTAATGATATTCCTGAATATATTTCGCTATTTGTTATTTATTTCTTCCATTTAAATCCTTCATCCAACAAAAGTCAACGAAATGAGGCAGTGGCGGGGCTGGAGCAAGCCAGCGGTAGGGTGTTGCCTGGCACGCGGCCTGGCCGCCGGGTCGATCCCTGGCACCCCATATGGTCCCCCGAGCACCGGGAGTGATTCCTGAGGCAGAGCCAGGAGAAACCCCTGAGCACGCGGTGTGACCCAAAAAAAACAATAAAATAAAAAAAATAAAAAAAAAGAAATGAGGCAAGTGGAAAGTTACACCAACTTTTAACCTTTCTCCTAAATGTTTCAGAATTGCTCAGACTTTAAAGGGTTGTGAATATACCACTGTCAAATGCAGACATCTGAATTTTACAAAAGTCCTAGAATTGGTCAGACTTTAAAGGGTTGTGAATATACCACTGTCAAATGCAGACATCTGAATTTTACAAAAGTATATCTTCTCAGAGCTTGATCATTATTCTAAGTTTCACTTCTTAAATCTTTCAAACAACAGCACAATTAAATAAAACAAATGAGAATTTAAAAATTCAAAATCCAAATCCTTTATATCTGTCATAAAATGAACATTTTGTATATTTTAGTCTATACAACTTAATATTTCTTGCATATACATTCTATAAAATTTAATTTTTATATCTCTTACAGCAGTTAAAAGGAAAACTGGAAGACTACTATTGAGGTGTCAAAAAATGTGCCAAGCAGATGTGACTTTGGTGTATTGGTATAAGATAAGAATTTACAAAAATAGCTGTACTTAATATCTCATATGAAGACCAAATTGACATTTAGAAAAGAACATTTTACAGAAAAATGCAATTTATAACTAAACAACTTAGCAAAATATGTACTGATGTAACTCAAAAGACAGATGTATGAAAAAACCAACTATGGTAGATATTTCTAGGTGAAAATTGTCAAGAGTTGTTTAAACTTGCAAAAGTTTACGTCATTTGTACTGTAGCATTGACCCCATGCCAATTCAATTTAGATTACACAACCCTTAAATCTCCAATATTACTTGAATCAAAGGTATATGCATGTATTCAAATTTCTTTCATCTGACTTTCATCTTACCTGACCTAAACTGTCTCTTGGTTGATTCCTCATTTGCAGAGAAAGATTAGGAGTTACATATACCACCCATTTCTCAGAATTCTTGAGCACTGCTCAGGAGACTGAAGAATAAATGATTTGAAGAAATTTTAGTTTGGGATCTCAAAACTGTTAAGAATAAAATTTCTCTCACTCTATCAAATTAAAACTTCAGACTATATATGATAAACCAATCAAACCTCAATATTTTTCAATTCACTTGCCTTTGTCAATATAGAATTTCTATCTCATATTTCATATTTACATTAAATATTGTGCATTCATCACAATTCAGCAAAAAAAGGAACAGTAAGTTATATAATCATTGTATAAAAACCAAAGTTTCCTGGTTTCCAACTCCCACCCCACAAATACCCAAGAGTTTTTATTATTTTATGTTGACACCTAACAAGTTCATACAGGATACACTCTCAACATAAACCTGTTCACAGTACATTCCCTTGGAACACTATCAGCTACATGATAATAATATAGTTAATTAGATATTTTATCTAAAATGGAGTCAGCTTAATCACTAATAGCATTATCACTGTAATGTTATAATAAGCTCAATTGCAATCTCTATTACTTTAAACTACAAATGAAATTGTGATATAAAATGAGAATTTTCTAGACATAAGAACTTTTAGGACAAGATAGTCTGGGTACTATTTATGGGACAACAGGGACTTTATAACTTTTTATTCACAAGCAGTCTCAATTCCAATACTAGTTTTTCAGCAGTGTAACAATTGAAGTTAGATTCTGAAATCTGAGCTCAGTCAAGAATCGAGATAAACATAGAATTCAAGAAAACTAACTCTTGAAAGCCTCTGTTGGATCTTCAACTTATTTTTCAACTTACTATTATTTATTTGTCCTTAGACATAATATTAGCCTATTGACACTTTACATTATTGTAGTAATCTAGGCCTAATCTTGTGAGTGAAGAATACTTTAAAAAATTAATTAATCCCCCACAAATATCCAGATCTCTATATTCTTTTCCTTTTTATGCAGGCGTAACTTGTTCCATCTCCTCCCACAGAGTTTAATCCCTATCCATTTCATTAAGTTTCACATGTATACACTGAAAATTAAAACATTGATTGAAAAATTAAAGAAGATCCTTATAAAATGGCATGATATTAAGTGTTCATTCATGGATAGGAAGGCTTCATATAATCAAAATGTCCATACTACAAAAAACCGTTTATAGATTTAATCTCCTTAAAGAGTTCTATGGAATTTTTCACAGAAATTAAAATTTAATACTAATATTCATATGAATCACAAATATACACATATATACATAGCTCTCCTTTTAGGACCCTTTTCCTTTGGTTCTTTCTGCTCAGGGCTTTTCTCTTCAGGGTCTCTTTTCTCTGGATTCCTCGGCTATGTCCCTATCTTTATTTCCCTATATTACATTACATCATCTTGTAGGTACAATTTCCTGTTTATCTAAATCCCTATTTCTTTGAGATCCTCCATTTGGCCCTATTGCTCTGTTGCTCTGTTGCCATTGGTCCTATTGCCCTATTGTCACCCTGTAGCCCTGAGGCTTTGGTGCCAGGTCTTGTGGCTCTGGTGCTGGTACTCAGGCCAAGGCATCAGGAGCAGTTTCTACTCTCTGGTGCTGGCCATCTGACTCGGGCATCAGGGCCCATGGCCTACATGCTGGCCAGGCAAGAGAATAAAATTTTTTAATTTTTTTCTGAATTTGAGGGAAGCTATGCCCGGCTAAGTATCAAGAGTTATTCTTGACTCTATGCTCAAGGATCACTCCCGCCATGCTCAAAGAACCATACGTAGTTCTGAGGATCAAACTCAGATCAGTGGTGTCCCAATGCTTACTCCCTATATTAACTCTCCAGTCCCAATGCTAGTTTTAAATAAATTAAATTGAATTTAATAGTTCTAGATACTAAGTTCAACAAGTTTAAGCAAATCCTACCATTCTGAATATCCAGCTTATCACTCACATTAATAAAAGACCTATATTTTCCCCCTGCTCAACTAGTCTATAGGGGAATAGAAAGGAGAATGTGAGAACTTGATCCAAGAAAGGCTGGGAAGATAGCTTCAAGGAGGGCAGAGCTGAAATTACTGTTTTGAATCTGAGTGTTTAATTTTTTTTAATTAATGATATATCCAGATCAATGAACTTTAGTCATTCAAGTGATATTAATTGCAAACCTAATGCTATTGAGTTCCATTCATTCCTTTTGGGTGTCTACTGGGAATTAGCTTTGTGGTAGTCATTATGCTAAATGGCAGGAACAGTGGAGCACATGGCATCACAAGATTCACTGCCTCCACTCATGGGCACACTTCATATGCCATAATATAAAGAAACATAGTATGGGAATAACTAACACCCAAAGGTAATAGAATCAAAGAGCAAGAAAGCTGGTCTTGGCAGGAAGCTTGCCCTTGGGGAGGATGGGGACATGAAGACGGTGGGCCAAGTCAGAGAAGGGAAGCTATGACAATAATAAAGCAAAATGGTCACTATGGATAAGGACTGGGTGCTGAAAAGTAGCAAAGTGATATGCGTGATGTCTTATCAATAACAGTTGTAAACTACCATACCTAATAGAAAAAGTAAAAGAAAAAGTTCCTATCATAGATGCAGGCTGGAGAGAAGAGGGAAACTGGAATATTGGTGGTGGAGGGAAGTGGACACTGGTGAAGGAATTGGTGTCAAAACATTGCGCACCTGAAACTGAATATCATATAACTTTGTAATTTATAATGAGTAATTTATGTGATTATTATATTCACATAATAATAAATTATATAAAGGAAGTTAGAATATTTATGAAAATTGTTAGAAAACAAAGCATCGGAGCATATATATGTATATATACATATATGTATACATGTATATATGTATGTTTATATATGTTCCATATATATACATATATATGGAACATAAACTAAGAGAATATGTGAATCTTGTGATGCCATGTGCTCCACTGTTATATATATGTGCTCCATATATATGTTCCATGTATATATGTATATATATATGGAACATAAACTAAGAGAATCCAATCTAGGTTAGTTCTATCCTACCTATCCTACCCAGTATGTATTTCTTCCTCATTTTTTTATTTATGGCAGATGCAAATTTATTTTTATTTGAGGTTAAAAAGTATAATGCCATTTTAAAGGCACTTTTAAAATGACATTTAAAACTCAGATAGCATAGAGAACTGGAGCAATTTCTAAAAATTATAGTCTACTGGGATTTATTAAACACATTAAACCCAGCTTTTTAATGTTTAACATTTGAATTCCCTCATGAGGATTATCAAGGTTTCACATTTTATATCTCAGCTATTATAGAGTCACTATGAGAATAGCCAAAGCGTGTAAACAATATAAATTCATTTTTCTACATCATGTATTATGGCAGGCATCAGATTATGCTTTCACTTGTAAATTTTAAGACATGAAATATGCAACACTGGCTGTGCTAATATTTAGAGATTAATTCATTGGACATTCACTGTGATTTTATTACTGTGTGGGTCTTCCTGGGAAGGCCTCTACCCATACCTGCTCACATCTCTCCAGAACAGGCAGACTTCTCTGCCATGAGTCTATTTTCCTGCAATTTCACATTCTGTCAGTAGCACATAGTTCAATAAGACAGACTAGTCTCAAGAGCAAAGAGCCACTAGAAAAATGATGTCAACATTCAGCATAAAGAACAAAAGACAGAAAGTCTTCCTTTTTTTTCTCTAGGTGTTAGCTCAGGAAGGTGTGATGAGTTTCTAGGAAAATATTACTCTGGCATTTTCTTCTTTCTGATAAGTTCAAATAAGTCTAAAACTATTTCATTTACTAGAGAAAAAAATTCAACTTTATCAGATTATGATGCACTCAGGTATTGTTGGAACCTCAAAAACTAGGCATCTATTTATGTCTGGTTCTGGAACGGACACTTTTTGTAATTACTAATATATCTCATTATTAAACACTCTTGATATGGAAGTATTATGCATACTTCCTTTATAATAATATAATCAAGTCTATTAATGAAATCTTTAAGTATATTTTTAATCAACTACATTTGTTAGTATCCTTAGTCTGAATTTTATATTTTTACTTTAGATTTGCTATAGTTGAAATGAAGGCAATAAATTGTAACAAAGAAAAAGATGCACTAACTCAACCAAGATAGATGTCAATTTCTTTCTCGCAGTAATTGAGACCAGATTCAGAGTTTAAACCAGTGGAGTGGTTAAGAATTTGAAGATCTTTAAATTTACATTCCATTGGTGATAACTCAGTCATGTAAAACTGCATCGAACTTCAAAGCTTATAAAACTGCTAGGAAGGCTAATATATGTTATCTCTTGTGAGGCAACCATATTCCCAGCCTTAATTAGCAACCTTTACCACAGAATTGTTAAACTGCTTATTATTTTAGCATGTTAAAACCCCATTTTACTACTGCTGTATGGTTTTTCCCAAGTATGGAATATCACCCAATTTAGAATTAGCAATACCAAACTAGCTAGCTGTTTAATTCATAAAGCCAAGTATACCTTTTTCAGAAAGAGGTAAGTTAAATAAATGAAAATTTGCACCATGTAATAGATATTTTGCATTTGATTTTAGCTGGGATATGCTATATAATTTGTAGATATGCTATATAATTTGTAGGGACCCAAGGAATTAGAAGGTTAAATAAATTTAAAGAAATTGTGCAATTAGGGCCTGAAAGATAGTACAGTGGTAGAGCTTGTGCCTTATATGTGATTGACCTGTCTGGATCCCACGCAACACATGTGGTCCCCAGAGTACACCAGGATCTGTTCTGAGTGCAAAGTCAAACATAACCCCAAAGCACCACCAGGTGTGGCTCAAAAAAAAAATTGCTCAATTAAAAAGTTAGAAAAAAGGTCTGGTATATTTTCATTAATTACTTTTACTAGTAGAATTGATTTGATTTGGCTAATTGGGGAATTTGAGGCTTCTGATATTCTTGACAGTTATTTTATCTTATAAGGATTTGAAGGACTAACAAATAAGATAAAAAATTAGACCACATCGGCCACTGATTAAAATGAAATTGGGCTTTGAGATATTGATAAATCTTCAAAATATAAGATGCACAGGAAAACCAATTTTCTCTTATCAGATAAGTTATAATTTGCATCCAAGTCAGTTTAACCAAAAAAGAAAACTACATCAGAGATTCTAAAATGTTTGATCTTAGAACCCCTTTAAACTTTTAAAAATTGAAAAAAAGCAAAGAGTCTGTCTATGTGGACTCTGTGGGGTTTATTTTATTGTACAAGTTCATTTTTATCGGGAATGTTTATTGAGAAACCATGATTTGTAAAGTTGTATATAATAAAGTTGCCTTAGCAATCCAGCACCAATCCCACTGTTAGCACAAAAGCAAATTTTCCTGGGCTGGTGGGTTCTTGAAGGTTGTATGAAAGATTTGTATACAAAATTCAAAAGATTAAAGTCAGAAAAGGTAGATGAACATAAAAGATAGATGTTCCAGGTTCCTCCCCAATTGTCCAGGCCTCTCTTTTACCTGTGAACAACATCACCACTCCTGTCCCTGACGCTTCCTAGTCACCTGAACGACTTCCTTTTCCTGTCCCATGAAGTCTACAGAGCCTCCCATGAACGATGACCAGGTCCTGTCCCTGCACCTCTCTCTTTATCCCACGTAAGCTTTCCTAGTCTCCAGCCATGGCCACATGTAAGTGGGTGAGATTCCTATTCTCTGTACCAAATGTGATACCCCATCTATCCTTAATGCTGCAGTCCTGAGCAGAGCTGAGGGCTGTCCTCCTGGGAAAAAGCTAAGCTGATGGGCATTGCAGCTGCTGGGAGCTGCACTGTGCCCAAAGTACTCAAAGCCTTAGTCTCCTTGTCTCTGGGAACCTGAGTCCATCCATGCCTTCAAGGAAAGTTGGCAGGGTACAACCACACGTGAGAACTGAGGCGTGAATACTCTGAACTGAGCTTGAGTGCTCAAGTCACATTCTCAAGACTATACCATGATCTGAAAACTGTCTTCCAAATAGTACTTCCACTTGGGGGAATATCCCCTTCCTGTAACTAGTAGATCTGTGAATCTGAACAGAAAATCCTTGTTTCAGGTTCTTCCGGCATGGTTTGGACTTGCTACTTACTAGAATCACCACCTGGGATCAGCCTTTAGAGCCACCTCCTCATGCCTGGGGCCCATTTCTGGGGCAATGTCATTAGAACTTTCTGCTTAGAAACCTGAAAGCTGCCATGTATCCCCATTCCTAGAAACTGTTTCTCTAGTGGGGTTCAAAACTATCCTGGTCTGGAAGTCACCACCAACCTGTGGCTAAAAGCAGAAAACTTGTCTTTATTTATTACAGTAAAAAAACTCTCTGTGGTGAGGTGAGCCTAGAGCCCCCACCTTTCTTAGAACTGAAGATCTACTCTCTTGTGGATGCTGTCTCAATGTGAGACCTGGGTTCAGCCAAGTCACAAGACCTGTGTACCAAACAGGAAACTTGCCCCATCCCTCGGGTCTCCATCGGAAGCCATTCTGTTAAATAACTGTAAGCTTCTTGTATTCACACCCTTGGCAACCATATCCAAGGTGGGGCCAGGAGCCATCTTTCCAGTATTTGAATTTCCTCTTAGGGCATAACTAGAAACTGCTATTCAGGAGCTAGAGAAGTATTCACTTTAAAGTTAACTTCATCTTGGGGCGGGGCGGCCCGGGTAGGTGTTTGCCTTACCGCGGCCGGCCGCCCGGTTCGTCCCTCGACCCGGATCCCTATGGTCCCCAGACCGCCAGGAGTAATTCCTGATGCCCGGTAACCCCTGAGTATTGCGGGTGTGACCCAAAAGCAAAAAAATAAATAAATAAATAAATAAATAAAAAAAGTTAACTCTCATCAGAACAGAACCATACACTGTACCTTCTGTTCAAACATTAATCCCAATTTCTTGCTTTTCTCACAAAGAAATAGATGCAACCAATCTTCTGAAAAGACAAAACCTGAATTTACCAATCTTTCTCTTTGTGCAAAGACCCTATAAGACATTTTCTTTGCACAACATGTAGCTATCATCCTTCAATTTTTTTTCCAGGGATATAACCTGAAGTTACTAGCTTTTGTATCAGAACCCATCCTACTTTTATTGTTTCATTAGTAAACACAGAGTAATTTTTTTTAATTCTTCACATGATAGGAACAACTTCAACCAACTTTTCAGTTAGACCTAAGACTCAAATGTCTGCATCCTTTGCCTGTAGGCAGGTGAAATCTACCACTCCTTTTGAAAAAAATAGAAAGTACAAAACTCCTTATCCAGGACAGAATATAACAAAAAATCTTTAAAACCTCCTTTCCCAGACCTTCAACCTTCTGGTAGGTGTGGCCTACAACTGAGGTCATACTTAAAACATTTTCATAGATAGATGTATGGCCCCAAGCTACTGGCTTGGCTGTTAATGGCCTGCAATCCTAGAGCAGAAGCCTTCCTTACATTCTGAATCAAATGCATTTCTTTTCAACTCCAAATGACTGAACAAAACAGCAAAACTGACCAGCTAAAAATGCCAAATAGAAAATCTTTGCCATGATCTTGCTGACTTGATCACTGGTCACTTAAGAGGTTTTTCCAGTGGAAGATAGTAAGTTTGGGCTAAGCTAACAAAAATTCCCTTGCTGGACGAGATGGGACAGGTCTGGAATACTGTGACTGAGTGCAAAAAGTCTTTTCAATTCTCCATCTGTATAAGGATCTATAATTTGTTGTATCTACTGGTCTCGAATCCAAGTTTTGCATATGAGCAAAATATACTTCTATAACTTCTGGCCTGCTCAAGTTTTCCATATACTTACAATATGGTCTTACTATTTCTTCCGTTTCTATTTCTCAGATCTCTTGATCTTGCTGTGCCTGTTTGGTTCTGACATCCCATGATTTGGTCCATAAGATGAGAAAAGGGGCGGAGGGGAGGGACTGGCCAATTTCTCTGGTTCCATTGCATTTCCATGCCTGAAAATTGAAATTAACAAGCTACAAAGTCCACATTTTCTCTCCCCTGTTTTTAACTCTAGAGAGGGTAACAGAAACAGTTTAAAGGTTTAAGTCCTTGCTTGTTCCTCCCTGAGACTGGTTTCTATACTGTTGGGGATGCCACGGGGTCCCCAACAGTACCAGGAAGCAAGTTCCCTTCTACCTCCAAAGCCGGCAGGGAATGGATGAAGACTCAGGAATCCGATGCAAGTTTAAAAGGACTTTACTATCACAGGTTCCAATATACAATCCAAGAGCAGGGGAAAACCTCCGGACTCTGGGTTCCCAGCTAGGCCCCAGACAGGTATAGGCCAAGATGGCTGCCACCACATGTTGAGGCCCAACAGAGAATGGAGAGGGACAAAGAAGCAAATGCCAAGGGAAGCTGAAATGGCAAAAAGGGGAAAAAAGAGGCGCTTCTTTTTTTCTTGCAACTTATGTTATACCTAGAAATCCGCCCAAACTCCCCAGCCCAGCCCATTCTGGGCTGGGCTATCTAGAGATGAAAACAGAAAAATAGCTCTATAGAAATGTAGCAACTTCAGGAGGCCTTCTGGCTGTTTACAAGGACCCAGAGCTAATTCAAAGCCTCCTAGTAGGCGGGAGGAGCTATAAGCTAAATGCAACTTCCCTGGCAGGGGAGGGTCAAATGCCCTCAGGTAATTTCTCCCAGCACCTCACCTAATGTCTTTTTATATGCTAATGTCTTGAGCCAAGATCTGCCTGGAAAAGCCTTTCTAGGGTAGAGAAGAGGGTTTCTGAGATGGCATGTCTCTGCACCAAAGACTAATACTAATGCCAGTTAAATATTTCCCCCAAGCCTTCACAAGTCTCATCTACTTCCACGGTAGTTTTGTATTTTAGTTGCCTTTGAGTTATCAGGGAGCCATGCTTGCTTGCTTGCTTGGAGGCAAACAGCATTTCTCTCTGGTCTAACTACTTAGAGATCCAACGTGGCCAGGCAAATATGCTGGTAAGATCTAGCTAGTCCCAAGATGATTGTGGTAGCATGAGAGAATACTTATATCAGCTAGTACAGAATACATGGTCAGATAAACTGCCACATTTAGACTACCCCCTTATGTACGAAGTGATTTGCAGGGAGGCAATTCAGAGCAGATGCAGAGGCTCTTAGAGGAGTCCTGCAACACTATACAACACCACAGTTGAATACACCATGTACTCCACAGCTGGAGGCCCCATTCCACAGCTGAATGACCCACATGGGGTCATCAAATGTTATCGGGAAAGTGGATTTTTTCCTGACTGGTGGAATCTTGAGAATTGTATGAAAGATTTGCATACAAAACACGGAACGTTGAAAGTTAGTGTAGGATACAGAAAAGAACATAATCAGAAATTCTTTTTCTGATCTTGTTGCATTCAATATTCTGTCTATATCTTTGGATTTTGTCACTTTGAGTATAATGTGTTTTTGGAGTTTTTCTAACTGGGTCTATTTTCATTGGACTCTTAAGATCTCTTGAATACTGGCACCTGTAATCCTCAACTCTGCAAAGTTCTCTTCCCAGTTAACCAGGCCTTTCATTTATCTGTGAACGACATCACCGGTCCCTGATGCTGCCTAATCCTATGAATGACTTCCCCTGTCCTTTCCCATGCAGTCTACACATTCCTGCAATGAACAATGACCAAGCCCTGTGCCCCTCTTTCTATCTGGTGTATGCTTTTGTAGTCTCCAGCCATGGCCACATGCGTGAGGCCTAGATCCCTGCACCCTGTACTTGTCTCTCAGCCTTCCAACTGTACACCCACAGTTCCTGCCATCCTGTCCAGCTTTACTTAGTCCTTAGCCATGGTCACATGGATGAGACTCCTGTGCTTCAGTGCCTTGCCACGACCTGCACATCTGAGCCCTGCCTTTACCTGAGCCAGCCTGGGCATCCGAGCCCTGTCTATGCCTGTCCCTGCCTGGCCCTGCATGTTCCACCTGTACTGAGCCTTGTTTCAAGGAGAGTGTCACCCTACCTTGTTGGGGAGTGCCGCCTCGGTCCCCTACAGTGTCAGGAAGTGAGTTCCCTTCTACCTCCCGAGCCGGAGGGGAATGGATGAAGACTCAGGAATCCAATGCAGTTTTAAAAGGGCTTTTACTATCACAGGTTCCAATATACAATCCAAGAGCAGGGAAAACCTCCGAACTCTGGATTCCCAGCTAGGCCCCAGCCAGGTGTAGGCCAAGATGGCTGCCACCACGCATTGAGGCCCAATAGAGAATGGAGAGGATGGAGAAGCAAAACACCAAGGGAAGCGAAATGGCAAAAAGGGGGAGGGGAGAGAGAGAGAGCTTCTTTCTTCTTGCAGCTTATTTTATAGCTAGAAATCCGCCCAAACTCCCCAGCCCAGCCCATTCTGGGCTGGGCTATCTAGAGATGAAAACAGGAAAATAGCTCTATAGAATGTAGTAACTTCAGGAGATCATCTGGTTGTTTACAAGGACCCAGAGCTAATTAAAAGCCTCCTAGCAGAGCTGGGAGAAGCTATAAGCTAAATGTAACTTCCCTGGCAGGAAGGATCAAATGCCCTCAGGTAATTTCTCCCAGCACCTCACCAAATATCTTAAACCAATATCTGCCTGGAATTGCCTTTATAGGGTAGAGAAGGGGGTTTCTGAGATGGCATGTCTCTGTACCAAAGACTAATACTAATGCCAGTTAAATATTTCTCCAAGCCTTCACAAGAGTCTCCGTCTACTTCATGGTAGTTTTGTATTTTAGTTGCCTTTGAGTTATCAGGGAGCCATGCTTGCTTGCTTGGAGGCAAACAGCATTTCTCTCTGGTCTAATTATTTAGAGATCCAACGTGGCCAGGCAAATATGCTGGTAAGATCTAGCTAATCCCACGATGCTTGTGGTAGCATGAGAGAATATTTATACCAACCAGTACAGAATACATGGTCAGATAAGATTGCCACATTCAGACTATCCCCCTATCTATGAAGTGACCTGCAGGGGAGGCAATCCAGGGCAGATGGAGAGGCCTAGGCTTTTAGGTGTCCTGCAACACTACCTGATCATGTAGAGTCCAGAGAGCATGTGGTCAGAGAAAGAGAGAGAGATGGGGCTGGGGGTTTCTTTTTTATCTGTAGCCAAATCCCACCCTGTCATCCCATTCTACATTCTGATTGGCTATCTGTTCCAGGGGCAGAGATTTAAAAAGGACCTGGTGTGCTGTACCTTAGCCCCTGCTGTATCACCACCACCAGTGTCCCTTCCCTCCACCAATATCCTCAGATTCTCTCCCACCCCACAGTCTTCCCACTTTGCTGGCATATAACCCAATAAAACTTGAAGAAACAGCAAACAGAATTATCAGAATATGATAAAAGTCAGTTTGTGATGATGAATTGCTATGATTTTAACCTTTCTTAAACTGATTAGAGGACAACCATATGCAACAGTGTGTCAGATGATAGGGGAGTTTGTCCTGTCCTTTAAAGGAGCTTTTTTTAACGCTCCTAACAAAACTGGCTTCAAGGCTACAATTTCCCTAAATTGTTGCCTGTCCATGAAGCTCTCTACAGTTCCTTCAAATCTGAATGATAATCTAGCTGCATGGAGTATTCTTGTTAAGTTGTTCATTTCATTGATTTTTTTTGTACTATCTCCTACCATATTCTTCTAACTTGTAAAGTCCATTGAAAGGTCTTCTCTAAATCTAATGGGCTTTACTTTGTATACGTTCCTTTTCTGATCTTGTTGCATTCAATATTCTGTCTACATCTTTGGATTTTTGTTATTTTAATTACTATGTGTCTTGAATTTTCCCAGTTGGGTCTATTTTCACTAGGACTCTTCAGATCTTTTGACTATTGGTACTGTAATCCTCAATTCTACATAGTTATAACTAATGAGTTCTTTAACTGTTTTTCATCACATTTGTCTTCCTGTTCTACAGGGACTATGATGATTCTTATATTGTTCCTCTTGACCTCATCCCATAGTTCTCTGGTATGCTCATTTCTTTTCAGACTATCTTCCACCTTCTCCTGCTTCCTAGTGGTTTCCTTCTCATTTTGGAACTCCTTAAACCTTTGCTCAATTTTCTATTGTTCTACTGTTCAGAGCATCTATTGACTTTTTATATATCCCCCAACCATGTTCTTGATGACAGAAAAAAATAATTTTGAACAGTGTTTAATTTGTTGAGTAGAGCTAAAAGTGCATAAAGAGCACCCACACACTTAAGAAACTGTGGGTGTAGACCCTTAACATGGTGCAGATGGGGTGTGGAGGCAAGTGGTACCCACTCATAAGGAGGCCTGTTCCTCATAATCTGGCATAGGCCCAGTGATATTAACTAGAGGCAAGCCTCAGCTAGGATGGTGGAGCAGCAGACAGATTCTAGTTTTTGGTATTTACTATCTAACAAAATTACAGAAGCTTTTATGTATTTATATACTTAAGTGCTTATTGGTAAGTATTCATTGTTTAGTTCAATTGTTTCTTTTTTGATGCATTAAATAACGAATATAAATTTAAATATTTTCTACTAAAGCAAATATTTTCATATTTCCTATACTAAAATAATAATAATAAATTATTTAACTCAGGAAATTAAAAATAATAATAAATTCTTAAGGGTACACATATTTTAATAACAATGAGTTGTAAACATTATTACTATGTAAAATAAATGACTTATTAAATGCTTATTCAT
Source organism: Cryptotis parvus (assembly GCA_021461705.1). Lineage (NCBI taxonomy): Eukaryota > Metazoa > Chordata > Mammalia > Eulipotyphla > Soricidae > Cryptotis > Cryptotis parvus. Next base: position 39,878 of record JAJIBD010028269.1, read on the forward strand.
TTAAATACAAAAAAGTTACTTTGCAAAACAAAAATTGCATCGTTCTTCAATAGTATCATGCATGTTTTAAACTTCTTAATGTCTTTCTTATCAGAAAGCAGCTGAATTCTCATATAGGTTTCTGCTTTAAACCCACTGTTATGTATTATTTGGGTTAAAGTAGATAAAGAAAATTTAGTTTTAGGACTTGAGAATTCAATCCCAAACACCTCTTGGCTCCCTGAGTATAGCCAACAGAGTAGCCATCTGACCTTATAAAACATTTTTAAAAATCAGAAAAAGAAAAATTTTAAGGACTGTCAGGGATGCCGCTGGGGTCCCCGACAGTGTCAGGACAGAACACTTATGAGTCCGGTGCAGTTCCAAAAAGGCTTTTAACAGTACAAAAGCTCTTCCACAGCACTCCAATATAATGAACAAACTCTAGCTCTGGCCTGAACTTAGACCATACCCAAAGAGCCTAAGTCTCCCACCAAAGAGAGAGGATCTCATCCGAGATGAGTCCTACCCAGAAGAAGCAGCAAAAGGCCAAAGAGCAAAAAGCCAAAAGCCAAAAGCCATGGGGGCCAAAAGCCGCAGGAGCCAAAAAGCCAAAAGCGAAAAGGCCAAAAGCCAAAAGCTGAGGAGCCAAAAGCCAAAGGGGCCTCAAGTCAGTCTCCTTATATACACCAAAGTAATCCAGGGAGGGTCGTGTCAACAAAGAACCCTAAACAGAGTGTAGAGCCACACCCTATTGCAGGTATAAACAAGGACTAATCCCAAGATTATCTCTTATGTAAAACACTGGAGAAAGAGAGAGGGCTGATATAAATTAATACGTCTTAATTTCATGAGCTTCATGTAATCTAGGTGGTACCCACAAGGTCCTTCTTATAACTATCTGCACCAGGGTGATTCTGAGTATCTTGTTCTCGTGAACTGAAAGGGTCACACTCGCCTGCTTAAAGCAAACTAGTATGATCCTTCCTATAATAGTCTTCCCACAGTCTCAACATAGCCAGGATAGTAGTCTCCTGGTAAATTCTAGTTGTCCCACGTTGGGTGCAGTGGGTATAAAGAGGAGCTGTGCCCAATCTAGAAAACATAGAAGTCTTAGTAGATGTATAAGTCAGAAGTTATTCAATCAAGGTGACTTCTGTAACTGCCACACCTTCTAGCAGTGTTTGCATAGAAGAGAGGTCTCATTAGAATGAACTTTGGCTTAAATAGATTAAGCTGGGAGTGGGCAAAACAACAAGGCTCCCAGATTAGCTAGATCTGTCATCCAACAAAGGACGTTCTGTGAGATCTCAGTGACACAAAGGAGACTTCCAACCACACTGAGAAAAAGTCTCTATACATTACTTGGACCTTAGATCTAGGTCTTCATACCAGTTTTTTGCAGGAATCCAAGCTTCCCTTGATCATGGAAGAACAATTCTCAAAGAAGGTAGAGGTAATGCTTCAATCATACTTGTGCTTTTAACTTTAATTTGAATAGTGTTTTTTTTAAATGGTGGCGATAGTTCACCCTACAGCTAGAGGAGAGTGATAAAAGAAAGTACTAATGGGTGAAATGAAGAAATAAGAGGGGAAAATAGAAAAACTAAGATAAAAAGGAAATGACATGTCTGACTAAATATAATAGCTAAAGTATAAAAGAATGAGTGAGATCACAAAAAAGAAAAGCTTTTATTCACTTCTCAAAAAAACTAGAAATTGGGTTTCATATGACCCAGTAATTCCATTTCTTGTCATCTACCTTAAGGACCCAAGAACTTTTCAAAAAAGACATTTGAATTCCTATGTTCATTGCAGAAATATCCACAATAGCTAAAATTTGAAAACAACCCAAATGTCCAAGAACAAATTATTGGATAAAGAAACTATGATGACTTCACAATGGAATACTAGTCTGTTACAGAAAATATAAAACCATGCAATTTTCTGCTACGTGGTTGTATCTGGAAAGTATATGCTGACTGAAGTTAAAAGGAAATGGAGAGATACAGAATGAGCTCTCTCGTGCGTAGTATATAAAGAAATGGCAAAGGAATGTTCAGTCTCAGAGAAACTGAGTCAACAGTAAGTTTACCACAGGATAGTATGGGACAATAGTGGAGGTAAACGGACAAGTGAGAATGTGGTTCTGAAACACATTTTACATTCAACCACATCATTAACAGTTTTGTAAACCATGCTGCTTAAAATAAAATATATGGAGAAAAAGAAATTTTTTAAAAGTTATTTACACATGCACAAAATTTTCTGAATATCTCTCCACAATAGGAATCATATATAATTTCTTTCTATAGATACAGATTTCTAAAGTTAAAAGTTTTTCTCCTCCTTTATTGCTTAAGTGATGTGAAGTGATTAGATTCCATCAGAATATGCACCAGCACAAATTTTTTGATTCAAATACTAATTTTATGAAGGCATGGGAATGTAATTTGTATCTAGCTCTGGTGAATCCAAGTTATATCAGTGCTGTACTATTGCCCTCAACATAGAAGAAACTGATGATTCAGCATTCTGCTGATCATGCAAGGTATGAGAAGCTTCTGGAATAGCATTTGGAGTTGCACTGTCATAATTGGAAACTCTTTAGTTTCTGTAAAGTAGCAGATGGTGCTGTCAGTCTCAGAAATGCAGTCTATATCAGTCAGGGTCCCAGTTGAAAATAGTTAATTAGCTAAAAAAAAAGTTTAGCTAAAGAGAATTTATCTCTGTAATGCTGAAATATGGGGATAATATAAGGGAATCCAGAGGGCTTGTTAAGCAACCAGGGACTACCTTTAAGTCTAAAGAGAAAGAAAAATAATGGTGTCACTGATGCCTGGGAAAAGTAAAGGCTGGGGAAAGGGGCTATCTGGCTAACAGAATGAATAGCTAAGAGAAAATGCAACCACTGTCAGACCACAGCATGACCATAAAGGATAAAGAGATGTAAATTCCTAATCTCCCTTCTGAACTCTCTTCTGTCTGATGTTCATGTTAGTGAGATCCAACTGAAAGCCTCTTCCAAGAAGCCTTGCTAATGCAGTCCATGGAGTTCCATAATTTGGAATAAATAAAGCATAACTGGGTTCTAGTAGAAACCCAGTAAGGAAATGCATTTTTATCATATATTATACATAAAACCTGACTTTCTCAGTTTTTACTATTTAAAATTAACCACATTTCCTTTATAGCATGATATAAAGGGTTTAAAAATCTGTAGAGAGTAAAAAATGTCTTATACTCACTTTGAAAAATAGAGAAAACTGAGAAATTTGAAAACCAAACAAATTTTCATAGTGACTTAAAAATAAACCTATGTTGGCCAAATCCTTGGGGAGCAGTGAAAAGGAAATGGGACATAGGAGATAGGAAAAGACTAATTTAGGAAACTAATTGAACCCAAAGATTTTAAGGGAAGATAGTCCTGCAATGTTAACCTTGGTGACCTGCATTGTTAAGAAATACCTGTAGAATTATAAATATGGCAAAGTCTGTTCATTAAAGACTACGAATCTAAGCACTAGCTCTTCCACTGGCACCTTATAAGATAGCTACAGGATCATGCCTCACTTCTTTTTCTCCTCCAAAAAATAAAAATAGCAATGCCTTCCTCATAGAATCTAGTGAAATAATATGTGTGAAAAGTCTTGTCAACCCAATTAACCTATACCTATACACCTGCTATAAGGGCAGCACACACCAGCGGGCGCACTGGCATTTCCAATAAGCCCAGATGGATTTGCCATTATTAGCTGTGCAATCTGTCATAGACTGCTTCACTTCTCCAGGCATTCAATTCCTCTTTTTCTTCAACTAGTATTTCTATAAGCTTCAGTACAGTGTTGTTCACCTAGTTCTAATGACTAATCAGTAAATGTAGGTTCCTGTCCTGGACTGGACTAATCACCTTGAAGGCATCTCAGACAATGACCTGAGTGAGCCTAAATTGGGTCCTTTTTTTCATAGCACACAGAAGAAATTGTCAATGTTTTTTCTTTGTGAATTGTTAGCATATATGAGTTTAAAAACTCATAACACTTTAAAATTCATTCAGTTTGAAGTTCAGAACAAGAATATTGCATTATAATCCACACATGGCTTTGTTCTTAATTTTAATGGCAAAAAATGAAAATCTACAGACCATAAAATGATGCCGTAAGAAAAATTGTAATCTTTGAAGGTTTATTGATATAATGTCCTATTTCTGCATTTCTTTTCTATTACATAACTACGAACATAGGCAAAACTTAGAGGTATCTAAATTTCCAAAACTCAAATAGGAAATACCTAAGAATCTTCATTTGATCCATTTAATTTTGAACGCCTCCCACCTTTATTGCCATATACGTTTCCCTCCTTTCTATGGCAGAGCCTCTTGCTACACAGGAATGTCATTTTGGCACATCTCCTAAGAACCCCATAAAAATCAGCAACTATTTCTCCTGTTGTAATGTTCTATGTCTTCAATTCACACTAAGATCTGCTCCAAAATATGGAAAACATTCTTTTCCAAGAATTCATCTTGAAGTCCTACTGTGTTCTGGCTGATTGATTCTATACATTTCTAATCCTCTTATTTTCTTTTTTTAAGTCAATTATCAATTTTCTGAACTAGCTTCCTGGTTCATAGCAGTGCATTATGCAACAGTTTAATATAAGCTATGAACAGTGATTAAAATCATATCCAATTTTTTTTCCTACAGAAGGAATAAACTAAGCTTTTCAATTGAACAGCAATTCAAGTCCACAACCTCTATATTTTCTCTAAGGAAGAAAACACTGTCAGAAAATCAATTCCAGTACTATGAAAAAAAAATGGGTGGATTTTTTATTCTCTTGCTAGAATATTTAAAGGGACTTAATCGAAGAAAAAATGTGAAAGAAATTATTCTTATTCTATCATTACAGCTAAAATAAGACAAGACGAAATTTCAACTATAATGAAAGGTTCAATTATTTCAATTACATCTCTTTGCAAAATGAAAATTCTTTTACATCAGACATCTGCAATTTAGCATTAATTTGCTCCCATAAATAGCATCAATTATATTACTTTAACAAAAACAGATAAAATTTAGTCATACATTATTTAATGTTACTTATTAATGTAAGAATTACAAACATCTAAAAAGAAGAAAAAAAATTGCAACATCTGATTAGTAACCGGTGGACTTTAAAAGTTAATTCAACTATTATCAAGGACATTAAAGATTTTAATTAAAGAGTAAATATTGTGTGTAAATTCATATAATTAAATACATAAAACTTTTGATATCCTTGATAATAGATAGATGTTAATGTATTAGTATACATTGATTCTTTCTTGGAATAATAAATAGCCAGAGGTAAAATATGTTCTGGCAAGGGCTTGCTGAGCAATGTTCAGGGGAACTCAGGGTCACTCCTAATGATAGCCAGGGAATCAGGTGAGACATCTTAATGCTGCAGGTATACAGCTGTGCTGTGGGCCACCAGGGCCATACCTGGCAGTGTTCAAGAGGCTAATGGAGTGCAGGGGATAGTTGTTAGAGCCTTGTGCCTGTGGCATGTACTTCCAGTCCTTGAGGAATCATCTTGTCTCAGAAAAAATATATATATAACATGACTACTAAATTTCTATAAGTTTTACCAGCATAGAAATCATCATCATGATTATCATGCCTTCTAGATTTCTATAAGATTTATCAGCATAGAAAATCAAATAATCATAAACTGACTCTTTCTTGTATGTCAGTCTCTCTAGTCTTTTACCAAGCATTTCTGTCACTTTAACATCCAAATAGGGAAATATTACTACCTCTTTTCTTGATCTTAAATTTGAGAATGTGAATCAAATTTACTTGATAGATTAAACTCTAATAAATAACCCTACCAAAATGGGGGCAAGACTAAAAAGACATATGGATTAAAAAAATGTATACAAAGCAGACAGAGACATCATGAAAAAGGAAAACTACAGACCAATTTCCCTGATTAACACAGATGCTCCGCATGGCAGAGCCTGGCAAGCTGTCCGATGCGTGTTCGATATGCCAAATCCAGTAACAAAAATGTTTATTTTCCTGACCCAAAAGAGCCCTTAATACCGCAGCAGTAAGAAAGGCAAACAAGCAGTGCCTGATAAAATTTCACGGCTGTCCTAGGCTGCCAAAACGAAGAAGGACTAAAATGACTGTCTGTACTTTCAATGCACGTACACTGGCATCGGAAGCATATATTGAGGATCTGATACTGCGAGCAAGAAAGATCACGTACGACATCATTGGTCTGACTGAGACGAGGAGGCGTCAGTCGCATCATGCTGTATTTGACACCGGAGAAGAATTGTTCCTTGGAACATGTGATGAAAGAGGCGTCGGTGGCGTTGGTGTCCTTGTCAACACGAACATGGCTGTCAACATTGATTCATTTGAATGCCTTACAAACCAAATAGGACGATTACACTTGAGGAGATGTGGCCCACTGCCAGCAATTTCTATCTTCATTGTCTATGCACCAACATCCACATACAAAGAAGATGAAATTGAGAAATTCTACATGGAATTGGAGGAGTTCTATAAAAAAAGATCACACCTTCTACAAGATCATAGTCGGTGATTTTAATGCCAAGATAGGACCAAGAAGATCGGCTGAAGAACTCCACATCGGGACCCATGGCCTAGAATGGAACGAACAGGGTGAGAGACTATCTGAGTTCATCATGTCCACCAAGACTATTCATGGGAACTCACAGTTTCAGAAGGCTGAAGTGAAAGCGTTGGACATGGGAATCTCCTGGCGGACAGTTCCACAATGAAATTGACCACATCATCTTCAATCGACGGTTTTGTCTGACCGATGTTGCTGTCATCCCTAAATTCCAGACAGGATCGGACCACCATCTCTTTCGTGCAAAATTCTACTTCCCACAACGGGGAGAAAAAGCTGCAATGTTTAAGAAGAGAACTCCCAGAACGACCACCAACTGGGAACTCTTTGGCACCATTGCGGCAACATGGGAAGATACCTTCATTGATGACATCGATGAAGAATACAACCGACTGGTTCAACACCTCCATGATTGTGCGAAGAATTCCGAGAGAGAAAGACACAAAAGGACGCTTGTCTTCAGAAACTCTTGAGCTCATTCGCCAACGTGGCAAGGCGCCGAGCCTCAGGAGACCAAATGCTAACGTCCAAGCTTGCTAAACAGTGCAGAGAAGCGATAAAAGCAGACCTCAAAGACAGAAGAGCAGAAATACTGGAAGATGCAGCAGAAGCCGGGAAAAGTATTCGCACTGCCCGCCTGTCCTTCGCCAACTATAAGACCAAGATGACTGCCCTCTGACGCCCCTGATGGATCTATCACATCTTCCAGAAAGGCAATGGAGAAGATTATCCAGGACTTCTACTCAAATCTCTTTGATAGCCACATCCACCTGCCCACATACCAAATTCCACAGGATGGATATGTCATTCCCAACATTCTCCCTTCTGAAATCCGACATGCCATCTCGCCGGTAAAAAGGGAACAGCACCAGGCCCAGACAAAGTCAGACCCGAACATCTGAAGAATCTGCCATCGGTACTCATCAATACACTAGCTCGGCTCTTCACACGCTACCTGTCCGAATGCAAGGTGCCCTCCCAATGGAAAACAAGCAGGACAGTTCTACTGTTCAAGAAGGGAGACATTCACGACATCGGCAACTATCGCCCCATCTGCCTGTTGTCTGTCATCTACAAGCTGTTTACACGAGTCATCCTGAACAGGATTAGCAGAACACTAGATGAAGGACAACCATGCGAGCAAGCAGGTTTCCGGAAAGGATTCAGCACAATCGACCATATCCACACAGTAACCAAGCTCATTGAGGTTTGTAGGGAGTACAAGATGCCGCTCTGTCTCACGTTCCTTGATTTACAGAAAGCCTTTGATTCTGTGGAGACTGAAGCAGTCATCGAAGCCCTAGTCAAACAGGGTGTTCAAACCCAATACATCAAGATCCTTCGTGAGCTGTATTATGGATTCACCACCAGGATCTCACCATTCTACAAAGAAGTGATCATTGATGTCAAAAGAGGGGTTCGACAGGGTGATACCATCTCACCAAAACTCTTCAGTGCCACCCCTCGAGAACATCATGAGACAATTAGAATGGGAAGGAATGGGAGTGAAGATAGATGGTCGGCAACTACACCACCTCCGCTTCGCTGATGACATCGTTCTAATAACACCAAACATTAGCCAAGCGGCACAAATGCTTGCTGACTTTGACCGAGAATGTGGAAAGGTAGATCTACAGCTGAATCTGAAGAAAACTATGTTCATGAGAAATGAACTAGTTCCAGAGGCCCCATTCACTCTCAATGGAACAAACATCTCTGAATGCAGCAGTTATGTGTACCTAGGTCGAGAAGTCAACATGATGAATGACCTAAAACCTGAGCTGTGCAGGAGGAAGAGAGCAGCATGGAATGCCTTCAAAGGCATCGAAGAAATAGCTAAAAAGGACAAAAGAACCTCCGGCTCAGGGCACATCTCTTTTGACTCCACCATTCTCCCTGCATTAACATATGCCTCAGAGACCTGGGCCCTACGAAAGCAGGATGAGAATGCTATTCAGGTCTCCCAGAGACGCATCGAAAGAGCTATGCTTGGAATATCACGCCTCACTCAAGTGAGTGAAGGAATCCGAGTTCTGACCTCCGTCGCTATTCCAGAATCAGGGACGCTGTCTCGTTTGCCAAGGCATCGAAAATCAGATGGGCTGGACATGTAATGCGATTTGGAGACAACCGCTGGACTAGAGCCGTTACCGACTGGATCCCACGGGATGTCAAAGATCACGTGGCCACCCACCTACAAGATGGTCAGACTTCCTTGTTAAGACCCTGAAGGAACGGTTTGAGGCTCTTCATATTCCTGAATCAACCAGATGCCATTGGGCTACATTGGCACGTGATAGGGTCCAATGGAAATGTTACTGGCGCCCGCTCGAGCAAATCAATGAATAACGGGATTCAAGTGATCAAGTGATCAACACAGATGCTAAGATTTTCAACAAAAGTACTCACAAATAGAATCCAAAGAGTCATCAAAAAGATTATACACCAACACCAAGTAGGATTCATCCCAAGAATGCAAGGGATGGTTCAAAATCCACAGCCAGCCAACCAACATAATACATCATATCAATAAGAGGAAAATTGAAAACCATATGATCATATCAATAGACACAGAGATAGCATTTGACAAGATCCAACACCAATTCATGATGCAAACTTTCTATAAAATGGCAATTGAAGGAACCTTCACAATATAGTCAAAGCCATCTACTACAAGCCCACAGCAAACATCATTCTCAATGGGGAAAAACCCAAAGCCTTCCCCCTAAGATCAAAGAACAATACAAGGTTGCCCACTCTCACCACTTCAATATAGTACTGGAAGTACTTGCCATAGCAATCAGGGAAGAAAGGGACATTAAGTGCATCCAGTAAGAAAGGAAGTAGTAAAGTTGTCGCTATTTGCAGATGACATGATATTATACCTAGAGAACCCTCAAACTCTCTACCAAAATGCTCCCTAGAAATAGTAGGGATTCCTATAGTAGAATGGCAGGGTACAAAATCAATACCAAAAAGTCAATGGCTTTCCCTATATGCAAATAACAAAAGAGAAGAGAGGGATATAAAAGAAACAATCCCATTCACAATTGCACCACAGAAAATCAAATACCTAGGAATCAGTCTGGGTAAGAATGTAAAAGGATCTCTAAAAAACTATAAAATATTGCTTCAAGAAATAAAAGAGAACCTGAAGAAATGGGAGACATATTCCTACTCATTGATAGGCAGAATTAATATAATCAAAATGGTAATACTCCTAGAACTTTCTGAAGATTCAATGCAGTCCCTATAATGGAAACCCATGATATTCTTCAAATATTGAGCAAACACTCCTGAATATTTTATGGAATAATAAACCCCCTGAATAGCTAAAAGCAATTCTTGGGAAAAGGAGATGAGAGGCATCACCATTCCATACTTCAAACTGTACTACGAAAGCAGCCATAATTTAAACAGCATGGTTTTGGTATAGAGACAGACCTGTAGACTATGGACTAGAACTTAATATCCTGAAACACACTCTAAATATATGATCACTTAATCTTTGATTAAAAAAAAGCAAAAAAAAATATTAAGTAGAGAGGAAAGCCTCTTCAACAAATGGTGCTGGGAAAACTGGGTAGGTACGTGTTTAAAAAGTGAACTTAGACCTACTTCTAACACCATGCAAAAAGTCAGATAAAATGAAATAAAGATCTCAACATCATACATGAGTCCTATGGGTACATCAAAGAAAACATAGGGAAAAACACTCTCACGACATTGAAGCTAAGCAGGCATCTTCAAAGATGACACACCAATGACTAAGCAAATGGAAGCAAAGAAACAAATGGGATTATATAAACCTGAAAAGCTTCTGCATCTCAAAGGCATGGTGATCAAGATACAGAGACACCCACACACTGGGAAAGAATATTCACCAAAGGGGTTAATATCCAGGATCTATCAGGCACTAGTAGAACTTTACAAGAAGAAAACAGACAACCCCATAAAAATAGGGAGAAGAAATTAACAGAAACTTCCAAAAGAAGAAAGTCAAATGGCCAAAGGCATGCAATAAAGTGATCTTTTCATTAATCTTCAGGGAGATGCAAATCAAAACAATGAGGAATCATCTCACACCACAGAGAATGGCACACATCCAAAACAGCAAGAACAACTGGGTGCTGGCTTGGATGTGGGGAGAAAGAGACTCTTATCCACTGTTAACTGGTCCAGCCCTTTTGGAAAACAAGGTGGACATTCCTCCGAAAACTAGATATTGAGCTCCCATTTGACCCAGCAATACCACTCCTGGGAATATACCTGGGAGACCCCCAAAAACACATAGCAGAAACACTATCTGTACTTCTTTATTCATCGCAGCTCTATTCATGATAGCCAGAATCTGGAAACAACCTAAGTGCCGAGAACAGAGGACTGGTTAAAGAAACTCATGTATATCTACACAATGGAATACTATGCAGCTCTCAGAAAAGATGAAATCATGAAATTCACCTACATATAGATGGACATGGAGACTATCATGCTGAGTGAAATTACTTAGAAGGAAAAAGGATAGAC
>JAJIBD010028271.1:0-55807 GCA_021461705.1 Cryptotis parvus
AAGATAGGACCAAGAAGATCGACTGAAGAACTCCACATCGGGACCCATGGCCTAGAATGGAACGAACAGGGTGAGAGACTATCTGAGTTCATCATGTCCACCAAGACTATTCATGGGAACTCACAGTTTCAGAAGGCTGAAGTGAAACGTTGGACATGGGAATCTCCTGGCGGACAGTTCCACAATGAAATTGACCACATCATCTTCAATCGACGGTTTTGTCTGACCGATGTTGCTGTCATCCCTAAATTCCAGACAGGTTTCGGACCACCATCTCTTTTCGGTGCAAAATTCTACTTCCCGCAACGGGGAGAAAAAGCTGCAATGTTTAAGAAGAGAACTCCCAGAACGACCACCAACTGGGAACTCTTTGGCACCATTGCGGCAACATGGGAAGATACCATCATTGATGACATCGATGAAGAATACAACCGACTGGTTCAGCACCTCCATGATTGTGCGAAGAATTCCGAGAGAGAGAAAGACACAAAAGGACGCTTGTCTTCAGAAACTCTTGAGCTCATTCGCCAACGTGGCAGCGGCGAGCCTCAGGAGACCAAATGCTAACGCCCAAGCTTGCTAAAGTGCAGAGAAGCGATAAAAGCAGACCTCAAAGACAGAAGAGCAGAAATACTGGAAGATGCAGCAGAAGCCGGGAAAAGTATCCGCACTGCCCGCCTGTCCTTCGCCAACTATAAGACCAAGATGACTGCCCTCTGACGCCTGATGGATCTATCACATCTTCCAGAAAGGCAATGGAGAAGATTATCCAGGACTTCTACTCAAATCTCTTTGATAGCCACATCCACCTGCCCACATACCAAATTCCACAGGATGGATATGTCATTCCCCAACATTCTCCCTTCTGAAATCCGACATGCCATCTCGTCGGTAAAAAGGGGAACAGCACCAGGCCCAGACAAAAGTCAGACCCGAACATCTGAAGAATCTGCCATCGGGTACTCATCAATACACTAGCTCGGCTCTTCACACGCTACCTGTCCGAATGCAAGGTGCCCTCCCAATGGAAAACAAGCAGGACAGTTCTACTGTTCAAGAAGGGAGACATTCACGACATCGGCAACTATCGCCCCATCTGCCTGTTAGTCTGTCATCTACAAGCTGTTTACACGAGTCATCCTGAACAGGATTAGCAGAACACTAGATGAAGGACAACCATGCGAGCAAGCAGGTTTCCGGAAAGGATTCAGCACAATCGACTATCACACAGTAACCAAGCTCATTGAGGTTTGTAGGGAGTACAAGATGCCGCTCTGTCTCACGTTCCTTGATTTACAGAAAGCCTTTGATTCTGTGGAGACTGAAGCAGTCATCGAAGCCCTAGTCAAACAGGGTGTTCAAACCCAATACATCAAGATCCTTCGTGAGCTGTATTATGGATTCACCACCAGGATCTCACCATTCTACAAAGAAGTGATCATTGATGTCAAAAAGAGGGGGTTCGACAGGGTGATACCATCTCACCAAAACTCTTCAGTGCCACCCTCGAGAACATCATGAGACAATTAGAATGGGAAGGAATGGGAGTGAAGATAGATGGTCGGCAACTACACCACCTCCGCTCACTGATGACATCGCTCTAATAACACCAAACATTAGCCAAGCGGCACAAATGCTTGCTGACTTTGACCGAGAATGTGGAAAGGTAGATCTACAGCTGAATCTGAAGAAAACTATGTTCATGAGAAATGAACTAGTTCCAGAGGCCCCATTCACTCTCAATGGAACAAACATCTCTGAATGCAGCAGTTATGTGTACCTAGGTCGAGAAGTCAACATGATGAACGACCTAAAACCTGAGCTGTGCAGGAGGAAGAGAGCAGCATGGAATGCCTTCAAAGGCATCGAAGAAATAGCTAAAAGGACAAAGAACCTCCGGCTCTGGGCACATCTCTTTGACTCCACCGTTCTCCCTGCATTAACATACGCCTCAGAGACCTGGGCCCTACAAAAGCAGGATGAGAATGCTATTCAGGTCTCCCAGAGATGCATCGAAAGAGCTATGCTTGGAATATCACGTCTCACTCAAATGAGTGAAGGAATCCGGAGTTCTGACCTCCGTCGCTATTCCAGAATCAGGGACGCTGTCTCGTTTGCCAAGGCATCGAAAATCAGATGGGCTGGACATGTAATGCGATTTGGAGACAACCGCTGGACTAGAGCCGTTACCGACTGGATCCCACGGGATGTCAAAAGATCACGTGCCGCCCACCTACAAGATGGTCAGACTTCCTTGTTAAGACCCTGAAGGAACGGTTTGAGGCTCTTCATATTCCTGAATCAACCAGATGCCATTGGGCTACATTGGCACGTGATAGGGTCCAATGGAAATGTTACTGGCCCGCTCGAGCAAATCGATGAATAACGGGATTCAAGTGATCAAGTGATCAACACAGATGCTAAGATTTTCAATAAAGTACTCACAAATAGAATCCAAAGAGTCATCAAAAAGATTATACACCAACACCAAGTAGGATTCATCCCAAGAATGCAAGGATGGTTCAAAATCCACAGCCAACCAACCAACATAATACATCATATCAATAAGAGGAAAATTGAAAACCATATGATCATATCAATAGACACAGAGATAGCATTTGACAAGATCCAACACCAATTCATGATGCAAACTTTCTATAAAATGGCAATTGAAGGAACCTTCTACAATATAGTCAAAGCCATCTACTACAAGCCCACAGCAAACATCATTCTCAATGGGGAAAAACCCAAAGCCTTCCCCCTAAGATCAAGAACAATACAAGGTTGCCCACTCACCACTTCAATATAGTACTGGAAGTACTTGCCATAGCAATCAGGGAAGAAAAGGACATTAAGTGCATCCAGTAAGAAAGGAAGTAGTAAAGTTGTCGTTATTTGCAGATGACATGATATTATACCTAGAGAACCCTCAACTCTCTACCAAAATGCTCCTAGAAATAATAGATTCCTATAGTAGAATGGCAGGGTACAAAATCAATACCAAAAAGTCAATGGCTTTCCTATATGCAAATAACAAAAGAGAAGAAAGGGATATAAAAGAAACAATCCCATTCACAATTGCACCACAGAAAATCAAATACCTAGGAATCAGTCTGGGTAAGAATGTAAAGGATCTCTAAAAAACTATAAAATATTGCTTCAAGAAATAAAAGAGAACCTGAAGAAATGGAGACATATTCCCTACTCATTGATAGGCAGAATTAATATAATCAAAATGGTAATACTCCCTAGAACTTTCTGAAGATTCAATGCAGTCCCTATAATGAAACCCATGATATTCTTCAAATATTGAGCAAACACTCCTGAATTTTTATGGAATAATAAACCCCCTGAATAGCTAAAGCAATTCTTGGGGAAAAGGAGATGAGAGGGCATCACCATTCCATACTTCAAACTGTACTACGAAGCAGCCATAATTTAAACAGCATGGTTTTGGTATAGAGACAGACCTGTAGACTATGGACTAGAACTTAATATCCTGAAACACACTCCTAAATATATGATCACTTAATCTTTGATTAAAAAAGCAAAAAATATTAAGTGGAGTAAAGAAAGCCTCTTCAACAAATGGTGCTGGGAAAACTGGGTAGGTACGTGTTTAAAAAGTGAACTTAGACCTACTTCTAACACCATGCAAAAAAGTCAGATAAAATGAAATAAAGATCTCAACATCAGACATGAGTCTATAAGGTACATCAAAGAAAACATAGGAAAAACACTCTCCTGACATTGAAGCTACAGGCATCTTCAAAGATGACACACCAATGACTAAGCAAATAGAAGCAAAGAAACAAATGGGATTATATAAACCTGAAAAGCTTCTGCATCTCAAAGGCATGGTGATCAAGATACAGAGACACCCACACACTGGGAAAGAATATTCACCAAAGGGTTAATATCCAGGATCTATCAGGCACTAGTAGAACTTTACAAGAAGAAAACAGACAACCCCATAAAAAATAGGGAGAAGAAATTAACAGAAACTTCCAAAAAAGAAGAAAGTCAAATGGCCAAAAGGCATGCAATAAAGTGATCTTTTCATTAATCTTCAGGGAGATGCAAATCAAAACAATGAGGAATCATCTCACACCACAGAGACTGGCACACATCCAAAACAGCAAGAACAACTGGTGCTGGCTTGGATGTGGGGGAGAAAGAGACTCTTATCCACTGTTAACTGGTCCAGCCCTTTTTGGAAAACAAGGTGGACATTCCTCCGAAAACTAGATATTGAGCTCCCATTTGACCCAGCAATACCACTCCTGGGAATATACCTGGGAGACCCCAAAACACATAGCAGAAACACTATCTGTACTTCTTTATTCATCGCAGCTCTATTCATGATAGCCAGAATCTGGAAACAACCTAAGTGCCCGAGAACAGAGGACTGGTTAAAGAAACTGTTGTATATCTACACAATGGAATACTATGCAGCTCTCAGAAAAAGATGAAATCATGAAATTCACCTACATATAGATGGACATGGAGACTATCATGCTGAGTGAAATTACTTAGAAGGAAAAAAGGATAGACACAGAATTACCACATTCATTAATGGGGTATAAATATACACCAGTGTTCTAAGTGTGAGAAATGCTAATGCCAGACTAGAACTCACCACTGAATATACAAAAAGAGACTTACATGATAAACCCTAAATGTCTATAGGGCAAGCTGCAATGTGAAAAAGAAGAGAGTCAGAGATACATAAACAGAGACAGAGATAGAGACAGAGGAAGGGAGAAAGGGAGGAAAAGAAAAGGTGCCTGCTTATAGAGGTAGGCTGGGGGTGGGTAGGAGGGAATGTGGGGACATTGCTGGTGGGAATGGGGCACTGGTAGAGGTATGAGTGCTGAAACACTGTATGACTGATAACCAATTATAAACACTTTTGTTATTGTATATCTCATGGTAGTATAATAAAAAAATTTTTTAAAAAATATAAAGAACAAGAACAACCAGTGCTGGTATGGATGCAGGGAGAAAGCAACTCTCATCCACTGGTCCTGCCCCTTTTGGAAAACAATATGGACATTCCTCCAAACACGTGAAATTGTGCTAACATTTGACCCAGCAATACCACTCCTGGGAATATACCCTGGAGACCCAAAACACAGAGAGGAAACACTATCTACACTTTGATGTTCATCACAGCACTATTCACAATAACCAGAATCTGGAAACAAACTGAATACCCTTCAACAGAAGACTGGCTATAAAGAAACCATGGTACATCTACACAATGGAATACTATGCAGTCTCTCAGAAAAGCAGTCATGAAATTAACCTGCAAATGGATGGACATGGAGATCATCATGCTGAGTGAAATTAGTCAGAAGAAAAAAGGACAGATATAGAATGACTGCATTCATTAATGGGACATAAATATATACCATTTTCTACTAATTTTGGGAAATGATAATGCCAGACTAAAACTCAGCATTGAATATCCACAAAGACACTTACATGATAAACTGTAAATGACTTTTTGGGCAAACCAGAATGTGTAAGAGAAGAGAGAAAGAGAGAAAGATAGAAAGAGAGAGAGATAGACAGAGACAAGGAGAAACACAGAGAGAAAGAAAGAGAAGAAAAGAAATAGTGTCTGCTATGGAGGCAGGCTGGGGGATGGGTGGTAGAGAATGTAGGGACATTGGTGGTGGGAATGGAGTACTGGTGGAGTGACAGGTACTGAAACACTGTATGACTGAGACCCAATTATGAACAGCTTTGTAATTGTATTACAAAATACAAGACCCTGAATGAACGGTTTGAATCTCTTTTGTATTCCTGAAGCAACCAGATGCCATTGGGCTACACTGGCACGTGAGAGGGTCAAATAGAAATGTTACTGGCACCCGCTCGAGCAAATTGATGAATAACGGGATGTCAAGTGATCAAGTGATCATGTGGTATAATAAAAATGAATAAAATTTAAAAAATAAACAAATAAATAAATAAGTAAATAAATTTTAAAAATGTATGTCCTTTGTCAACAAACATTATCTCAGTAAACTAATTGAAAAATAAATTTTATATCTATTGTTTCCTTTAAAAATAATTATCCCAGGAAAATTAAGGCAAGGAATGTCTGATACAAACAAAACGTGCTGGTGAGAGTGGACTTCATGAAATTTATACCTGGGAGAAGAAAATTTACACACTGGTGAATAGAACAGTCTTCTACTAAAAAGCTGTCACTTTATCCTTGATATATACCCCTTATCAAATAAGTATTGGAAGTATAAATTTCCCATTCCAGGTGTTGTATTTATATCTTGGTCACTGTTTCTTTTGAGGTGCACCAGCTTCTTAGTTTTGTGTAGTCCTAGTCCTATTCGTTTATCTTGACTTTCACTTTCTTGGTCAGTGGTATTTCATGATTGAAGATGGCTTTATCCTCAAAGAGGTTGAGGGTTTGCACTGGTACAACTTTCAAAGAAAAAAAAAATCCAACCCTATCAAAAACGGGAAAAGAACATAAACTTCGCTAAGGAAGAAATTCAAATGGCCAAAAGGTACATGAAAAAGTGTTCTTCATCATTAATCATCAGGGAGATGCAAATCAAAACAACAATGATATATAATCTCACAACCACAGAGACTGGCACACATCCAAAAGAACAAAAACAACCAGTGCTGAGGCAAATCTAGGGAGAAAGGGACCCTCATTCATTGCTTATGGGAATGCCGACTGGTCCATTCTATGTTTATTGCAGCATTATTAACAATAGCCAGAATCTGGAAACAACTGAGAGTCCAAGAATAGATGACTGGTTAAAGAAACTATGCTGCATCTACAAAATGGAATATTACACAGCTGTTTGTAAAAAAAAAGTCACAAAATTTGTTTATAAATGGATGGACATGGAGACTATCATAAAGAGTGTCATGCTGAGTGAAATGAATCAGAAGGAGATGGTCAGATATAAATTAACTGCACTAATTTGTGAGATTTTGTCAGGGTACTACTGGGGTCCCCAACAATATCAGAAAATGAGTTCCCTTCTATCTCCAAGGCTAGTGGGGGAATGGGTGAAAACTCAGTAGTCCAGTGCTGTTGCAAAAGGTTTTTACTAATTATCAATAATAAACTCAAGGTGGCTGTGGTGCCCAGCTGCTTCGGCAAGTGGCAGACAGGAGACAGGCTTGTCTACACCCAGGGCTCTGCCCCGTGGGCCCTGGATATTTGATGGTCTGACATAGACAAATATGTCTATGTCATATTAATATAATTACAAATGTATATCCTTTGTATATACATCCCCTGGGATAAACCTAGAGCCACGGCAGAGCCTGGCAAGCTACCCATGGTGTATTCAATATGCCAAAAACAGTAACAATAATGGACCTCATTTCCATCAAATGGGAATGTTACTGGAGCCTGCTTGAGCAAATTGACAAACAATGGGAAGACAAGTGATGCAAGTGTTCAGTAATAAAAACAAGCTCTGGCACTGCAATCCAAGATAATGGGATTCTTCAGACTTCTAACTCTTGGTCCGAACTCCAACCATGTACTCAGGCCCAAGTCTCCCACCAAAATGGATAAAATCTACCTCAAATAAGTGCCGTTATATAAACCCAAAAGCTATAATCCTTTCTTAGGGAGGGTAGTGACAACAAAGATCAAGAAATCCACTTTTAGGTGTAGATATAGGGAGGTGCCACACCTGTTTCTAGTCTAAACAAATTATTATGCCAGTGCTAGACCCTTTCTCTGAGATTATCTCTTATGTCAAAACACTGGAGAGAGAGAGAGAAAAGAAAGAGAGAGAGGGTTTGTATATATACATCTTGATGGATGTATTTCATGGGAAGAAACACATCATAATTTCATGGACTTCATGCAATCTAGATAGTACCCACAAGATCCTCACCCACAAGGTCCTTATTCTGCACCAGGATGATTCTGAGTGTGTTGTCCTCTGTTTATTGAAAGGGTCATGCTCGCCTGCTTGGGGGCAAATTAGTATGATCCCTCCTTTGATCTAAAATGGTAGGCTCATTCTAGCCAGGGTGGTGGTTTCCTCATAAATTCTAACTCTCCCAAGCTGAGACCAGTAGGTATTAAGAGGAATTGTGTCCAATCTAGGTAACATTGAAATCATAGTAGAGATTATAATAATATTTCAAGAGCCATTAATTCAGAGTCAAAATGACTCCTGTAACTGCCATACCCTCCTTTTGTTTACACAAGAGAGAGATCTCATTAACATGAACCTGGCTTAAGGACATGTAAAAAGTTTAAACTGTAAATAGATTAAACAACAAAGTTCTCAAGCTACCTAGGTCCTATCATCCAAACAGGATATGAAAACAATAGTTTGAGACTAATACCCAAACCAGGAGAAACAGGGGCCAGGAGGATTGGTCAATGGAATATATCAAAGTGTGTGAGAGGCAGAGTGTAGGTAAGATAGAGAAGGGACTGGTATGACAATAATAGTTGGAAATGATTAAACTGGACTAGAACAGAGAATTGAAATTAGGTAAATGGATATATATGATAATCTTTCAATATCTGTATTGCTAACCACAATGTGCAGATGGAGAGAGAGAAAGAGAGAGAGAGAAGTAAAATTGGGAGGGAAGCTGGTGACACTGGTACTGGGAAATGTGCACTGGTGAGGGGATGGTTGTTCCATCACTGTATTACTGAATCCCAATCATGAACAGCTTTGTAATGGTCTATCTCACAGTGATTCAATAAAAAAAAATCAAGACAAATAAAAAAAGCTGATTTTACATATTAAGAAATATAACTGATGTCAGACAGGATAAGTGTCTACACACCATATAGGTAAGTACTGCAACTGTGTTGTCTTCTTTTTATAATAGTCTCAAAAGTCAGTTTCTCCACTCACTGCTGCATGTAGTGTGGTAGAGTCAGCAGTCCTAATAAGAGCCACTGAAGTAATTACTTCAAAGAAGAGACATCATTTTGCCATTGTGTTCTCTTTATTGAGTGTTTGACATAAGATAGAATGAAAATATTCATGTATTTCCCAAAAGAAAAGAAATTTCAAAAAGCTTTTTATTGTCTGATACCTACGTCTGCCAATATGTAAAGGTTTGTTAGACAGCAAAGACTATAGCATAGTACAAATTTTATAAAAGTAACATAATAAGGGATTTCATTCATTGCTGGTGGGAATAATAACACTATAATAATCCAAATACTACTTTAAAATGTGTTTTCTGGAACACTGTATAAAGAATTTAATGAATAATTAAGAACAAATAAATAGTAAAATAAAATACAGAAAAATATTGTACTCTGTCTGAATTTCTTCAATTAACATAATAATTTTTAGTCCATCTACATGTTTTTAGTCCATCTACATTACTGATTGATGTAATCGAAATTACATCAATCAGTAATTTCTTTATTCTTGATAATATTTTACTATGCACATATAATACAGATGAATTTGTGTTTTTCCAGTTATGAATAACTGTGTTATAGCTATTCACACACTTTTTGTGAATAAATATGTTCATTTCATTAAGATAAATACTTGTGAGAATGTTTGCTTTTATGAATATGCATACTTGATTTTATAAAATGTCAATTTCTTCCCTGAAGTACTTAATCATTGTGTAGTTCCATTGGTCTCTAGATTTTACATTGTTTATTCTATGCATTGAGTGAATTTTTGTATTTGAAACAGTACGGAACAAGAATGATTTGGGAGGAGGACATGTGGATGCCTAATAGCCCAGCACATTTGTTAAAAAATACTATCCTTTCTCCAGTGAATTACCCTTCCATCTTTGTCCAAAAAATCAACTTATCATATGTGTGTGGGTCTATTTTCATACTCTCAACTCTGTTCTATTATACAGTCTTTCCTTTCTCTAAAAATGCTCCTAACTACTATAGTTTTATAGTTAAACTTGAAATCAAATAGTAAAAATTCTTCCATAATTTTCTTTTACACTTTTATCACAAGATAGCAACAGAAAAGAAAGCCCCTTGCTCCATCTCAGGTGCCCAGATAAAGCGCCTAAGGAAGAGAGGCAGCTTCACTTCTTAGAGCTAGAACCATAGTGGAACCATTGCTCCCAGACTACCACAGCAACATGGGGAAACAACGCAGACCCCCATCACGAAACATAGATGAAGAAAAGAGTTCTGAAGATTAAAAATGTATTTTAACTGTTCTAAATTCATTCACTAGGATGAGATCATTGTTATTAATGTGAACAGGGTAGCCATATTTTACCTCCATCATAAAAAGATTCACTAACCTTATCTGTAGTAATCATTATTAGTACTCTTTAGTACAGCAATGTGAAACTTACAATTGACCACATTGATACACTGTGTTAGAAATCATGTATCATTCCCGTTTTAAAATAGGAAAACTGAGAAGAATAGAGCATATAATGTATCTAAAATTCCTAGACACATTAAAAAAAACAGGTTTGTATTAGAACCCTCTTTCTGACAATGAAATTCATTCTTTTAACCACTGTTCTATTACATTTTACAAATATATTCTCAATCACCAGACCCATACCTCTATTTTTTACACTAGTTTACATTATTCAGAACTATGTTAAGTAAACAAAAATAATTATTAATGTGGTCACAACTGATCTATAGTCCTGCATTTTGTAAATTCATGGCATATTAAGAGTTATGCTTAAATACTTTGTTGATTTTCATTCCTTTACACAATATTAGGTGTTATTATTTCTATAATATTAAATTAAATATCAGAAAATTTCTTTATTATATAGATATTCCTACCTTTCAAATTTCTGCTTCTCTCTATAATGACATTTCAGTAGTCCCTTTCTGTTTGTTTCTATGTCTAATAGTTAAAATAACACAGTATTTAATGTGGAAT
The DNA here is from genome assembly GCA_021461705.1 of Cryptotis parvus. Lineage (NCBI taxonomy): Eukaryota > Metazoa > Chordata > Mammalia > Eulipotyphla > Soricidae > Cryptotis > Cryptotis parvus. The sequence goes on from JAJIBD010028271.1 coordinate 10,881, forward strand.
ACTAAATCTGATCCTACAACTCAAGTATCAATTTTGGTTACATCTTTATCAGTAAGTGAAAAATCACACATGCAGAATAAGAGTAATGCCAAGATAGTGTCGATAAAATTTCACAGAAGCAACTGACAGTAAAATATCACTTCCTGAAACTGGCAAATATAATGCCAGATTGTTGAAAATTTCTTAGAAAATGTTTGAGAAGTAAAAGCACAAGCCTTGGGGAGTCAGTGAAAGTACAACCTTATAATAATCACATTGTGAGATGAGATATGTCCCAGTATTTCAAGAACATTGTTAAAATTATTGGCAGACTTACTGTTGGTTCACAAACTATTCATTAGCACTTCACCTTTACCTAAATCTCTTTCAATTTAAAGACCCTTACTGCCCATTTATTTTGAAGTAATTCGGAAAGGAGAATTTTATTAGATGGTCTTTAAAAATAAGTAGTGGAGTTTAGTGGGCTATCAGCAATTGCTCTTTAGCTTAGAGCCATTCTTCATACCTTCAAAAAATAACACAATTTAACTCAATTTCATCTTCATTTGCAGTGAGAAATAATTATTTGTATCACATATGCAAAAAAATTGTATCAAAATTCAATTACTTTGTTCACTTGAGATAACCTCCCTAGATGAAATGGCTCATTATCATAAAAATGTGCACTCCAATTGAAGAGTCTCAGATATTATGAGAAAATATATTTTCTGTTAATAAGGAAGTTGATTTTGAAACCTTAAAATGTCCACTTAAATTGGTTCTGCATTTCTCCAGATACCCATGAATTTCTCATGTTCATTGATTTCCCACAAGAAATTATACATGCAGCTGACTGAAGAATAGTCATATGTAGTTTTTGTGTTAGAACAATAATTTATACTGGATTATTTCCAAGTCCATTCCAGAGTTAAATTTCAATGACCCTGCATTTATAAAGCATGCATTTACATATAATAATAAGTTTACCCAAAAGCTCTGTAAATTTATGCCATATATTCCTGATATTTTTCTTCTAATGCTTTTTCTGATCTTATGTGGTAGCACTATTCTTCTATTGTGCCCTTTTTCTAATAGATTTGACAATGAGCTTTCTGTTAATGACACCTGTTCTTAAATAATTATTCTCATAAACAATGGTGTTATCATCCTGTTCAGTAAATGCAGTGCTGCACACTACAATTGTTGCCATGACAACAAAGGTGGCCAACAAGAAGAGGGCAGGTTTTTGTACAGTATCAAGTAGAAATAGCAAGTAATTCTTAAAGTTGTTATTTAAATTAGATTGTGATCTGTTCCCAAAAATAGAGAAAGAAATGTATAACTTTCCATTTTTTTCTCTCTCTTGTATAAACATCTTTAGGAAAAATGTCTTAAGACAAAATAAGATAATTCAAGTCAACTTCCATTTTTATAACCTTAGTTGTCATATGTGGCCTGGTCTCACTATGTATATAAAAGAGAAGTTATGCAGCAACTGATCTTGGTCTTTAGTAAAACACTGAACAATCAAAATGCCTCTATGGTCACCAAGACCTACTTTGATACAGTTTGTTCAAATTAGTGAGGTGGTTCGAAGGAAGAATTTCAAGCAGATTTTTTTTTCTATCAGCACATATTGCCCTCAAAGATAGCATGGCAGCTAGAATGTATATAGGTAAAACAGGAAAAGTTGTTGCAGAGATCTCTGAAGGCACACAGATAGGTTTTTCACTATGTTCTGTAAGTTGCTTGCCTAAACATGATTTTTCTTTACTCTGCCTTTTAACTCCCAGGATTCTGAAATCACTGAGAGGAAAAGAGATTACTCAAGACCAAGGTCTCTATAAGAATGACAACAAATTTTCCATAGGAATATGAACTGCCAAGCATGGCGCTACATGAATAAATATAAAATAAAATAAGGAGCCAGGGCCGTGTTACTGAACCCGGGCAGAGAGGCAGAGATGACAGGCAAGAGAGAGATTTGCAGAGATCAAGGGAAGAAAGAGTAATGAGTTGTGAGGAAAAGCAGAAGTGAAGTCAGTTCTGTAAGAATAAACACAGGGCCACATGCCAAACAGAGTATAACATACTCTAATGCACAGTAGGTGAAGAAAGCTATAGAAGTTTAAAAAAATGCAGGACATTGCAATAATACAATTTTCTCTATATCCTAACAATCCCAGAGTTGCAAGGCCAATGCCACTTGGTCAGTCTCAAGATCAAGTTTCACAGTCAAATATTTATTCCCCTTACCTTGAGAATAATATGAACAGTCATTGTCTGGGCATTGTTATTTGCTCTTACAGAACCGTTGATCCTCTGTAGTTAACTTACTTTGCCTCTCTGTGAACACCCGACTTTTTGCGTAATAAATTTTAACCAATGTATTATTCCCATGATAAGATTGTATGTTGAAAGAAGCCACATAGACATGAATAATCATGAGACTGGAGAGAGTATGCTGGGTAGGTGTTTGCCTTGCAGTGGCCAACCCACGTTCTATCCCTGACACCAAATATGGGCCCCCAATCCTTGCCAGGAGAAATCCTTGAGCACAGATACAGGAGGAAGTAGTAATCGCTGCTGAGTGTCACCCCAGAACACGTGTATAACAATGAAGCAGTAAAGAATTCCCCATGTTTACCCACTATCTAAAAAAGAAAACCTAAAGGTGTACACAGGTATAAAGCCCTTTGGTTATGGTACAAAGGGTGGGATGACCTAGATTATATCAGGTCTAACTGTTCTCCGGCCCCTGGGGATGTTCCCTGAATTGTTAAAGAGGCTTTAATTTACCTCTAACTTGAGGTCTGGCATGTAGATCTGCATAAGATGAAGTTGGTCAGTGAAAAGAGTTCATGAGCTGACATCTGGCATTGAAACACTTTGCAGTAGGCTTTTTGTGTACCATTAGATGATGAAGAGCTCAGGGAACTCTAAGACCATTTAGCAGGGATATCTACCCTAAAAACATCAAAGAAAGTGTCCCTAGAGAAGAGACTATTAATATTAAAATTTTGGGGCGGAGGTGATAGCACAGCGGGTAGGGCGTTTGCCTTGCATGCGGCAGGCCCACGCAGCCCAGGGTTCAATCCCTGGCATCCCATATGGTCGCCCGAGCACCGCCAGAAGTAATTCCTGAGTGAAGAGTCAGGAGTAACCCCTGAGCATCACTGGGTGTGACCCAAAAAAAAAAAAAAAAAAAAAATTAAGCAGATAGAGTCCTGGGGAAAGAAAGAATTCAACTGCACAAAACTTCCAGGGATTCGTTTGATGGATCCAACTCTAAGCCAAAGTATCTGTCTGTGGTCACTGGATTGTGTGGCTATTATACCTTTTTTTAAGGATATTAGTCAATATCCTGAGGTTACTGTGGAACCATTGAAAGGTTATAAGCAGTTATACAAAGGGAATAACAAATACATAAAGATGGCTTTCCCAGGGAAGTAGTTTACAAAATGTAGCTTAAGAAGGGTAGACTGTGAAAATGGGAACAGAAGGCAATTGAGAGGGGTCACTAAGACACTTGTGGAGGGAAGCAGGCACCCAAGTGGTGGAATATTGTTATGTTTGAAACTCTCCCATGAACAGGATTTAAATCATGGTGCTTCAAATTTTTTAAAAGTAAAAAGAAGAGTTATAAGCAAGGGAGATAAAGAGTTAGAAACCTTATTTTAAAACTGAAACAATTATTTGGGCATATGCTACAAAATATAACTGCAGACAAGGGGGTGCATTCTTCCTCTGGTTGATTCAACCCCAAATTAACCTCATATTATTTATAATCCTAATATTCATATACCTGCCCCCTCAAGGTGTTGCAGGTGTGGCTGCGGTGCCCAGCTGCATTGGCAGGTGGCAGACAGGAGATAGACTTGTCTACACCCAGGGCTCTGCCCTGTGTACCCTGCATGATTGATGGTCTGATACAGAAAAATACTGGGTCCCCTGGATGAACCCAGAGTCACAGCAGAGCCTGGCAAGCTGCCTGTGGTGTATTCAATATGCCCAAAACAGTAACAATAACGCACCTTATTCCCAATGAATGGAGACATTACTGGCGCTTGCTCAAACAAATTGATGAATAATGGGAAGACAAGTGACAAATGACAATATTCACATAATTTCTCAAAATACTGATCCTTTGCTAAAATCTTTGTGACAATAGGGGCTCAGAAGTACATAAAACAATGCCAAAGAGTAGACATTTTCGATAAAAGTTCTCCAGGACCAACTTCCACCTAAAAAAATAAAATAAAAACCTTAGTAAGTCTTATCTTCCAGTTCACTCATATGTAAATTCCCCAGGAATTTTAATCTATATTGTACACTACCAAAACCATATACTTAGAAAAAAAAAGGCTTGCAAGACAGACTTGACCTTGTGAGTTAGTATTTGAAAGGCCTAAGCAGGTTGTACACCTTCGGTCTGACTGAGACCAGTTCTTGTACTCTGTGCCCAAGGCTAAAGGCATATAAGAAACAGCTCTCTTCTTCTTGTTCTCTCTGTCCGCTCAGCTCTCCGCCCACTCGGCTCTCTGCCTGCCTGCCATTTTGGTCTTGCTCCAGCCTGAGCACATGGTTGGAGTGCAGTGACCATCTTGACTGAGGATCCTGATCCAAACACGAGTCTGGGTCAGGCTACGAGTGGAAGTTGGGGATTTCTGACCTTGGATCTTTACTTATTACTAGAACTTGTGTGAGTAAAGCTTTTGGAAACTTTTGCTGGATTAGTAAGTCTTCATCCAGCTGCAGGTCCCTTTGGGCAGAAAGGGAATACTGCTCCCTGATATTGTTGGGAAAGCAGCGACACCCCCAGCTCAGCAGCAGATACCCAACATCTGGAGCTTCCACAGAGATATACTGACAGGTAACAAAGCGGTTTCCCAACAGTGGTGGAATGTTGCATGTATGAGATACTGTCATTGAGAGTATCATCAAATTATAAATCATGTCTACCAAATTGTGTGAGTGGAATGCCTTCAAAGGCATCAAAGAAATAGCTAAAAGGACAAAGAACCTCCGGCTCCGGGCACATCTCTTTGACTCCACCATTCTCCCTGCATTATCATATGCCTCAGAGACCTGGGCCCTATGGGAGCAGGGATGAGAACGCTATTCGGGTCTCCCAGAGAGGAATTGAAAGAGCTATGCTTGGAATATCACGCCTCACTCAAGTGAGAGAAGGAATCCGGAGTTCTGACCTCCGTCGCTATTCCAGAATCAGGGATGCTGTCTCGTTTGCCAAGGAATCGAAAATCAGATGGGCTGGACATGTAATGCGATTTGGAGACAACTGCTGGACTAGAGCCGTTACCAACGGGATCCCATGGGATGTCAAAAGATCACGTGGCCGCCCACCTACAAGATGGCCAGACTTCCTTGTCAAGCCCCTGAAGGAACAGTTTGAGGCTCTTCATATTCCTGAATCAACCATCTGCCATTGGGCTACATTGGCACGTGATAGGGACCAATGGAAATGCTACTGATGCCCACTCAAGCAAATCAATGAATAACAGGATTCAAGTGATCAAGTGATCAAGTGATCAAGTCTACCAAATATGTTAAGAATAAGATATAACATTAGCATATGTATGTGATTACTAACCCCAGCTTTTATAATCCGGCGCTATAAATTAGTAAATTCAATGTTAAATTATTAAATGCTCCATATTTTCATGAATCAATAAATTTGTATGCCATACTTGTGCAGTGATTTCCATCCAAAGCATAAAAACATTATAAAAGACAGCAGGTGCAACGTGTCTAGCAAAACATACTAATATTCACAATAAAGTTTAATCTCTGTAGGGTGGGTCTCTGACAAGCTGGCTTGAGATTGACTTTCTCTCTTGGGTGGAGCTCTGATGATCTGTGGAGTCTAGATGATGAAAAATGCTGCCATTTTAATCAATGTGTCTTTTTATTTATGTGGGTCTTTTTTATTTACATAATTTGCTAATAATGTTAACTTTGTCCTGGTGTATCTTTAATATTCTTTAGAGAAGACATGCAAATAAATGCCACCACTTCATATCTATCTTTTTTCTGACTAATTTCACTCAACATAATTCTCTCCATATCCATCCATTTATAGGCAAATTTCATAACTTCATTTCTCCTAACAGCTGCATAGTATTCCATTATGTAGATGTACCACAGTTTCTTTATCCAGTCATCAGTTCTCGGGCATACTGGTTGTTCCAGATTCTGGCTATTGTGAATAGTGCTGCTATGAAAATAAAAGTGCAGATGGTGTTTCCGCTGTGTATTTTTGGCTTCCCAGAGTATATGCCCAGGAGTAGTATGGCTGGGTCAAATGGGAGCTCAATTTCTAATCTTTGCAGGAATGTCCATATTGTCTTCCAGATAGGCTACACCAGTCGAAATTCCCACCAACAATGGATGAGAGTCCCCTTTTCTCCGCATACATGCCAGCACTTGTTCTTACCCTTTTGGATATGTGCCAGTCTCTGCCATATGAGATGACATCTCATGGCCATTTTGATATGCATCTTTCTGATGATTAGTGATGATAAACATTTTTTTCATATGCCTTTTGGCCATTCGAATTTCTTCCTTGTTGAAGTTTCTGTCCATTTCTTCTCGCCATTTTTTGATGGGGCTGGCTGTTTTTCTTCTTGCAAAGTTCTACCAGTGCCTGATACGTCCTGGATATTAACATCTTATCAGATGGGCATTGGGTGAATATTCCTTTCCATCCTGTGCATCATCTTTGTTTCTTGGTCACTGTTTCTTTTGAGGTGCAGAAGCTTTTTGGTTTTATGTAGTCCCATATGTTTATCTTTGCTTCTAGTTGCTTCATTTGTGGTTTTTCACCTTTGAAAATATCTTTAGCTTCAGTGTCATGGAAGGTTTTTCCTATATTTTCTTAAACGTAGTTTATGGATTCAGGTCTGATATTGAGATTTTTGATCTGATTTTTGTGCATGGTATTAGACAAAGGTCCAAATTTATTTTTTACATGTAGCTTTCCAGTTTTCCCAGCATTACCTGTTAAAGGCGAGGTGCCCGGGAGGGATGGCAGGTTCTAGCCCTGGCCCGCCACCCCAATAGAGACTTGCAACAAGCCAGACGACCCCCCCACTCCATGAGGGCCTCCAGTTTCTACATCCGACTTCTTCCTCGTCAGAACTCCACCCAGCAGACCAGCCTATCACAGCCTGGCTCATTGAGATCCACCCTGCAGCAGTCTTTTAAATCCGGCCCAGGTATGCTGATCCAGAGACTCACAGACATGGGGCAGAACTGCTACTGGCTCTCCCTGTGCCCAGCCGCTCACGAGGCGCCCAGGAGGGATGGCAGGTTCTAGCCCTGGCCGGCCACCCCAGCAGAGCCTGCAACAAGCCAAATGACCCCCACTCCATGAGGGCCTCCAGTTTCCTCATCTGGACTTCCCCCTCTTCAGAAATCCACCCAGCACCAGCCTATCACAGCCTGGCTCATTCAGATCCACCCTGCAGCAGTCTTTTTTTAAATCCGCCAAGGTATGCTGATCCAGAGACTCACAGATATGGGGCAGAGCTGCTACTGGCTCTCCCTGTGCCCAGCACTCACGAGGCACCCAGGAGGGATGGCCTATTACAACCTGGCTCACACGGCCGCTTGCGCCATGCGGTTCATCAATAAATGCTGGATTTAGAGATCACTACAAGAGTATGCTACCCGCACGGCAGAGCCTGGCAAGTTACCCATGTCGTATTTGATATGCCAAATACCAGTAACAATTATAGACCTCATTCCCATGACCTGATGAATGGTTTGAGGCTCCTTATGTTCCTGGAGCAAGCAGGTGCCCTTGGGCTTTACTTGCATGAGACACGACATATGGAGATGTTACTGGTGCCCGCTCGAGCAAATCGATGATGAACAGGAAGATAGTGATACAGTGAGTGATACCTGTTAAGGAGGCTTTCCTCACTCCATTTTGGACTCTTTGCAACTTTTTCCCATCTTCTGCTGTTGTCTAGAGAATCTTTGGACCTCGTCTTCAAGATCACTAATTCTTTCTTTAGCAGTTGTTGCTCTGCTTTGGAGGCCCTCCAGTGTGCTTTTCATTTCACTTACCACATTTTTAATATCTGTCATTTCTGCTTGTATTTTGGTCTGCAATTTACTCATTTCTTCTCTCATGTCCTCTTGTATTTTATTGACTTTTGTATTCCATTGCTTCTTTGAGTTCCTAATGCATCCTTAACATTTCCTTCCGAAATTCCTTATCAGAGAGGTTATATAGATCATTGTTATTGCTTGGCTCATCTGGGTTAGTGACTTCACATGCTGAGCTTGATGGAATTCTGCACTGCTTTACCATAATGACTATTGTAGTTTGAGAATGTATGTTATGGATGGCTAGAATGTACAGTTAGTAGGTGCCTGGGTTGTTTGCAGTTTGGGATGGATGGCAAGGAACGTTGGACAAATGCTCACTGGTATATCAGGTAAGATAATTATTTAGTAGTTTGCAGATGCTAGTGCTTCTACTTGGTTATGAATTTTGGGATGTCAGTGGGTGGTTCCTGAGTGTTTCCTCAGGGTGACCAGGATGCCAATGCACCTGGTAGAGAGGATGAGAAGCATCGGGGAGAGCCTGGTGGAAGTGGTCCAGTGGCCAGTCCGAGGCTTTGTGCACCTTGGCCCCTTTGGCGAAAGTCCCAACCTTTACCCTGGGACTGAGTGTTTTTCATGCGCTTCCTGGGGCACCAATGCACCTGGTAGAGAGAATGAGAAGCTTCGGGTAGCTGACTTTTTTTCTTTTTTCTATCAAAATATCGTGATTTACAAAGCTATTGATAGTTGAGTCTTAGGCATATAATATTTCAACAGAAGTGTCAAGTTCCATCCACCTGTATTTCCATTATTCCCATATTTCCACTCCCACAGATTTCTGAAGATTTCTGGCACTGTGTGGTAATTCTCTCTCTCTTTTTTTTTTTTTTTTTTGCTTTATGCTGATGGGTCACACCCAGTGATGCTCAGGAGTTACTCTTGGCTCGGCACTCGGGAATTACTCCTGGCAGTGCTTGGAAGATGGGTGGTATTTCTGAGAAGGTTAGATGAAAAGGAAAAAAATTTGTCTTTCCTTCACTTGCTTTTTTTTTAAACTGTGATTACTGCCAGTGGTCAATATATAGCAGACCACAGAATGTTTACCTAAATTGTCTTTTATAACCTTACGGTGTTGTTTTTCAAGGCACACTAATGACGGGCAGTCCATGAGTACACAGTGCGGATGTGATTCAAACAGTTGAAATCTCAGCAGGGCAGGAAGGAGAAGCCCAAGAATCAAGACCAAAATTTAAAATCCCAGGAATCATCAAAAAGCGAGCAGACTAAATTGCATTAGAAATTTAGCTGCAGATATGAAAATGTGATTTTTAAATGCTTTATGCTGTTTCCAATCTGAACAACCTTATGAAAACAGACAGAGCAGATAAATATACCTGGCTAAACTCACAGTCACACAAAAACTTAAATTGAAATAATTATATCAATACTACTGTAGTGAAAACTAAAACCCAGAATAGAGCAGAGTAACTTCCAGTCCACCCCCACAACCTCCCAACACTTATCTTCTCTTCAGTATTTGTCATAACTCTGGCTATGATGAGTATCCACATTGAAATGACTGAGAGCACATTGGACATTGAAATTATGACAGTTTATTGGAAAGCACACTGATTCTCACATTTTTAAAAATTTATATTCTAGATTCCCTTCAAGAAGTAAGAAGCACTGTTGGCAGATGCAAATAAAAGTCCTCCTATTTTTAATGGAGATTTTTTTCAAATATGTTTATTGATATATGAAATTATACAAATTTTCTTATGACTATGACCGTTCCTGTCAATGTAGTTGTCTCAATAAAATGCTCAACTACTACTTGTCAGAAATTTTACACAATAGATAGCAAAAGACAAGGGCTTCAGCCATAAGGACTTGATGTCCCTGCTGACTTTGTAAAGCCAGAATATGAAGAGGAGGGGAAAAAGCATCTTAAGTTTGACAGAAGGTATAAAGTGTGCTTGTTTAAACTAATTTATACTGCACATTACGAACACAATAGCATATTCACAAGTGGCTGAATAAATAGTGCTAAATAAAGAAAAATATTTGCCACATATCAAATTATTCTGCTTTTGATAAATCAAGTTTGAATTCATCCTAAAAGATACTAATAAATTAACCACTAGGTAAACAAACCTTTTTCTCTTTTCTCAGTTACTCTACCTCTCTCTCCTCTCTCTCTCTCTCTCTCTAACTGAGCATGGAAGCTCTGTTTCCCACGTATAAAATGGTAGCTGCTGTAGGGGGTAAAAACTAATAATTCCAGCATACTCAGCTAAAGCTATGTTTCTCTCTCCTAGGAAATTTTTCATTATCAAGAGACTTTATTGTGACACAAGTGGAAGGTGGGGAGTCTGGCAAGTCTTGGATACTACTATATATCTTTCAAGACACATGAGAACAACTAGAATCTAGAGGGTATAGAGGTCTCCAATACTGCTAAATATCTTACAAGACTAAGAATAGCCCATATCAACTCATTATAAATAATTATCTATCCAAAAAAGTCAGTAATACCTAAGTTAATCATCCTTACCCTAGACAGAAATATTTCCCATTCCTAACTACAAGTATTTAGTCAGAAGCTATCAGACATCTGAGGAAATACTTTTAATCTGTAAGATATCACATCAACAAATATACAGGAAATGATAGTCAGAGATAAATCTTAAGAAAAAAAAATTCATCTCATTGAAAAATATTTATTTCATAAAACTATAAATAACTTGATAAAAATTCAGAAATTAAATTCATGATAGTATGTCAATTTTCAGCTATATGGTTGATTGACAGTATTAGGTACAGAACAAGTCAAAAGACTGAACTCCCTTTAAGACTCTCTTCAAACTGTTTCCTTGCTCTGCCCTTAGGCAAACTCAGCCAAGCCATCTCTCTGCTCCTCTAATTCTATCCTGCCAGGCTCTCTGCTCCTCCAACACACTCTCAGCCATGCTGAGAACCCAGTCTCAACTGTCTCCTCAACCCAACTCTTATATATCCCCATAATTTGGACATTGGCCATCCCTTTAAAGGATCTCTTAAAGGGACCCAACAATAGTATAACTGAAGAAATTTAAAAAATCCAGAAATCTTGCTAAAGTTAGCAACAAAAGGACCGAGAGAGAGTAATACAGGTAATGCCTGCAATACTAAAACAGCAGAACAATAATAAGTAGGAAAATAAGTATTTCTCTGAAGGCGTAAAAGCTGAGCAACAGTAAAAAGTATTTAGTGCAAATTAAAAACTCAATGTGAGACAGACAGGCACAAGACAGATATAGATAGATAATTGTTTTTATTTCCTGCAATCTAGAAAATCCAAACATCTGATTTAATATATACAAAAATAAAACTGAAACCAGTATGAGCAGTATCCTTGGTAAGGAGAAGAAAAAGCAGATGATGGTGGACAGAAAGATACCCTTCATAAAGAAAGAGTCCCCACTGATAGGAAATAAACTAAAATAAATAAGAATCTGTAAGGCTCAAACCTTTACACTAGGAAGCAGAGCTCTTGTATATCAAACAGCAATGCTACAATTCTCTACCTAGAGCTGATAGGTATAAACTGGGTCACAGATACTAGATGTCCTCATGGTAACATACCCCAAAACTGCTACTCACAGCAGAGATTAACACTGTGTTCAAATCTACTTTGCCTTGTTAACAGATGTTAGGACAAATCCCCGAAGGAGATCCACCCACCCCAAGATCTACCAATCCATGATAACAAGGGGCAAAGAAGCAATTATCAAGAGCCTCCTACTTAGTTCTGACAAACAGATTCACAGGTGTCAGTCAGTCCTAACTTGTTTACTGGAAAACAAACTACACCCCAAAGCCAGGAGCACACGATATACTTCCTAAGGAGTATCCAGCTTTCAGTCTGTGTCCCTTTACATTCCGTATTCTCTGCTGTTAGATTCCACTCCTGCCACTCCCTCAGAGTATACCCTGTTACCAAGAAGAGCTGAGATCCAATATGCTTTTTGGAATTTACCAGCATTAGATCTTCAGTGGTCACTCAGGTCTGCATAACTGTGACACGTTAAGAACTGCCAGAGTTTTGCATTTGTAAACTTTCAATTTTTGCCAAGACCTAGTCTACTTCAGTGCCACAGCTAGTTCCAGGTGCTCAAGATTAAAGACTCATATCCACTAACTAGACCTGCTCAACTAGCCTCTGTATCATCAAGAGTAAATTAGAGAACTTAGAAGGAAAAAACCTTATACTTTTACAATTTTGCCAAAACTAATCAAGGAAATAGAAAACCCAAACTGAACAATTATAAGCAAGGGAATTAAAACAGTAAATCCTTAAACCAAAAAAACTCAGGATAAGATGGTTTCAATTGTGAGTTACATCAAACTTGAAAGAGATAACCCATCTTTCTCAAGTTCTTCAAAAAATTTTTTGAGGAATAAAGTTCTTGAAAAAACTTTTATAAAGACAACGTTATACTGGAGCCAAAAGTAGGCATGGATATCATACATAGACAAAAGTTAAGACAAGTATTCCTAATAAGTATAGATGCCAACATCTTCAACAAATCAGAGTAAATTGAATTCAATACTTTCTTTTAAGAATTCAATACTTTCTTTAAAGAATTATACTTTAAAGAAAGTATTGGATTCACATCTCAGATTTATTTCAGGGACTCAGGACTGTTTCAAAAACAAATTGAAATACCTCATAAACAAATGGAAATATAAAAAATCATATGACCGCTTCTACCAATTCAGGAAAAGATTTTAGCAAGATTCAGTATCCATTTAGGATTTTTAAAGAAACTTTCAACAAAATAGAAATAAAAGAAACATTTCTCAAAATATTAAAGGTCATATACCTCAAACTCACCACTAATATCATACTCAATGATGAAATGCTAAAAATATTTTTGTAAAAAAAAAGACAAAACAAGTATAGTCACTCTTAGCACTAGGATTCAGTACAGTACTGGAAGTACTTACCAAAGCAATTAGGCAAAAAAAGAAAATAAAAAGATCCAATTGGAAAAAAAATAAAAGTGAAACTTTTTGCTATTTGCAGATAATATATTTATATGTGTGTATTGTAATCTTATTATAATCTTATATATTAATATATTTATATGTGTGTATTATAATCTTAAGTATTTTTTAATCTTACATTTCCAGGATAAATCAGATTGTTTACAGTATGTTATCTTTTCATATATATTCCATTTACTAAAAAAATAAAAATTTCATGTCTGTGACAGATATTGGTTAATAGTTTTCTGTTTCTGTCATGTTTTTGTCTGACTTTGGAATTAAAATAATGCCAGCCTTAGAGATTTACTTGAAAGTACTCCCTCCATTTCGATTTTATGAAAGTACTGAATAAAACTGACATTAATAATTCATGAAATATTGGTAAAATGCTTCAGTGAAGTCATGTTTATGACTAGAGATATTTAGCTAGAATTCAATTGCTAGGGAAAAGACACCTCCCAAACAGTGCTCAGGAAACGCAAGGCCCCAACTGATGAGTTTTCAGTCAGCTAGGCTGGTAGCTCAAGGCAAAGGCCTGAAGTTGCAGTGCTGATTAGGGCCTACAGTTGCAGAGCTTACCCAAGGTACCCCATGAAAAGGGCAGGAGCTTCCAGGGCCACAACCAGCAATACTTGGAAAACTAGATGATAGAATTTGAACCAGGGTCTGGCACATGCCTAGCCTGAGCCCACTCACTGTGTGATCTTCCACCTGCAAATTTAACTTTTAATGAACATAGTTTGGTCTTCATCTACTTCGTCCTGAACTAATGTTTATTTGTGTTTTTCAAGAAACATCTATTTCATCTGATTAATTAATAGAATAAAATTGCTGATCTATTTCTTTCCCTTCTAAAGGCTGTAAAATTGATAGTAAAGTCTCTATTCCCATTCCTGACATTACTAATCTGTCTTCTATTTTCTTGATAACCCTCAGCTTGATATTTATCAGTTTTATTAATAATCTATAATTAACTTTTTGTTAATTGATTTTATTTTGATTTGTTTTCTATTTCATATTTTTCTACTCTGAATTTTATTTCTTGATCATACCTTCTCAAGCTTACTTTGTCTTCTGAGTCCTACAATTTTTTAAATTTTTATTGTAAACTGTTCTGTATTTTACAGTGGTATTAAGAATAGTTGCACGTGTATACTGTGCCTAACAGAATAAAGAAAAGTAAAAAGTTACCTGCCATTGAGGCAGACTGGGGAACAGGAGAAAAGACAATACTGATAAAGGGGTTTGTTTTTGGAATACTGTACTACTGAAACAATCATAAATAACTTTGTAACTTTGTGATTCACAGTGATTTAATCTTTTTTAAAAAATAATGGTTTCTCATGCAAATAATTTCAATATTTTCTCCTCCCTAGATTCTTAATGAAGAGGTTTTTGTCAATGATTTCTGACCTTTCAACCTTAACAGACTTTTGCATAGTCAATTTTTCCTAAGTGTAATCTTAGCCTTAGTCCATACGATTTTTACTATTTATATTTAGAAAAAATGTATTCATAAAATTTGTTATTTAGCATGTAAATTATATAGTAGTGTGTGTCTTGTGATAGAGGGAATTTGACATTACCCAAAGTTTAGAAAAATAGTGTTTTTCACATTTTTCTTTGTTCTAGTTATAGCAAGATTTGTCCACCTTACTCTGTGTAACCTAAGCTAAAGATTACCAAAACTTAATCTAAACTCAATTTTAAAGAATTGATTTAGGTGCTTATGAAATTTTATTCCTTCAATACATTTTAGGCCATTGTGTTGATTTTTTTTAAGTCTACTGAGATATCAACTAAGTATAAATAAAATTTATATAGCTATATAATGTACTACATCAAAGAGCAGTATGTTGTCCAATAGTTTATTCAGATTATTTTATATATATGATATATTAATTAACTATAATTTGGTATTATCCATGGATAGTCAAGATTAGATAAAATTCCCAAATACTTTATAGTTGTGTATTACTAAAAATGGCTATTGCTGTTGAGATAAATGCTACTGGCTTTTATACTTTTATTCTATATTTGACAAACTTTTCTGAAATCATTTTGTTAGTGGACACACCCACTTGTGCTCCAGGTCACTGCTAGCCCAGAACATTAGCATTTGTTAACAGCCAGATGCATTTTTGCCTGAAGCCTCTCTCCTGCAGGTCAACACCGAGATAGGAAGCAGGAAGACAGTTTGGATATGTGACTCTGAATGGCAGAATATTCTTACCATGAATACTGTTAGCTGGTCAAAGTGTTTCCTCCCATAACTCCCATGGTCCTCTCCTTGGGACTGGACAATTTTACCAGGAATTCCCTGGCTGCTTTTGGGTCCTACTTTAAGTAAAATCACCCTACTAGATCAAAGAGGAATGCTAAGTTTGCCTCCTGGCAAGCTTGCTAAATCTCAGTAATTTGAAGGGCAGAGTACCCAGAAATACCCTGTGGCAAAGAACAGGACCTCATGTAAGTTTGGAGAAATATATATCTGGCTGTAGGATATTTATAGTATAAAATATTATCCTATTCTCCATAAATTAAATCCTGAGTTGCGTCTGACCTCAGGTAAAAAAAAGGTAAGATGAGATCTACTCTGACAAATTAGCATTTGTTAGGTCTAGGCCTGGTGAGATACCTGGAGATTTGCATTTGTGTGCCTATTCTTGGGCTCCTGTGGGGGAGGCAGGCCCATCTCAGGGAGAAGGATACCTGTCCTTTGTCCCTAGATAACCCAGTCCATGAAGGGTTGAGTAGAAGCTTTTGGCAGGCCAAGGGGATATGAAAGTTGTGAGAAAGAAGAGCCCTTCCATCTTGGGTCTGGTCCCTTACCTGATCACATAGTCTGGGTCCAGGGTCCGTCTTGGCTGAGAATCTTGACCTAAGCATGTGGTCTGTGTCTGGCTAGGAATTTTAAGTTTGGGGTTTTCTTGGGGAAGCTTGGATTGTATTACCAGATCTTGTTTAAATAAAGCTCTTTGGAAATTTTGCTGGACTAATGGATTTCATCCATCCGCCATCCACCTTTGAGGCAGAAGGGAATTCGCTCCCTGATATTGCCAGGGAACCCAGTTGTTTCCCGACACCTTTAATTCTATGAGTTTGTTGAATTGGTTGCTTTTTCTTTCACAGAGCATTATAAAATATGAATTTTATCACTCTATCTCACTTTTTATTGTTTATATATCTTATTGTCTAAAGCTAAGTTTTACATTGTTATTTACTAATTTGTTTCATTAATTCTCTTTAGCATCTAATCTTTACCAAGAAGTGACTTGCAATCTTTGCCTTCTAAGAGTTTATGAAATAAAGAGATAGGAGTATGATGTCATGGCACAGCAGAATAGTTGGACTCTGGCAAAATTCTCCCCTACAAACCTTCATAAATCAGCTACAGTCCTCCTAAAAATATCAACAGTTCATCACCTAAATCACTGGTGGACTCAACATACCGCTTCACTCAATTTGTTCTCTGAGGTGGTTGGTTGATGACTCGCTGAGGAGAAAGTGAAAAAAAAGAGCTAGGCCATCACAGTGAACACTTCTGGCAGTGAAATAAGAAAAGGAACATTGTATTGCAACCAGATTTTCCATAGCTGACCTGCTCCTCTAGGATGAAATACTGGGCTCTGCCTGATCTATGGAGAGGCACTGAGTCTCAGAGAGACTAACTGGTGGTAGCACAGACAACAAAGACCATTCAATCTCCTTGAGGCAATGTGGGGTTATGAAACTGAAGACAAAACTGCTATAAACCAGGGACCCCCTGGCAGAGGTGAAAACCTGGAAAGAAATATGATGGACAGTGTTGCTTGCTCTAGTCAATGAGGTGGGGGAAACTAGCACAGCATTTTACACCCTGGGTTGATCATTATCTACCACCACCACCAAGAGGGAGATGCCCCCCTCCCAACTCCCCAACTCCCCATCTGAGAACCCCAAACTAAAGCAACCGCACAACCTATTGGTGAGGGAAGGAGAAACACATGCCTAGAAATAGTCCAAGGAACACAAGAGAAAGATACTCAAAGAGGATCAACAGATATATTTGTAGGTACAGAACTGGACTATTTAGCATGTAAAACTAAAATCAACTAGCTACTAGAAAGAAAACCAACAAATTATATAAACTCAACCACATAAAAGTAGTTACAGGATCTCACACAAATATATTCATATACAGAAGGAATTTTTTTAATTAAAAAGACCAAAGTGATTTTAAAAAAATTCAAATAGAAATTCTGGATATGAAGAATATAAATAAAGAACTGAAAACAGCCATGGTGAGCATGCTAACTAGGCTTAATCTTGCAGAGAAAAGATTCAATGAAATAGAAGATTAAACTGTACAAGTGTGAATCCTGGAAAGACAGTGAATGCATAGCGATGTTGGACTCTCCTCTGCATTTTTGACAAAATGACAAATACAGCAAAATATGGTCCATGAAAAATAACCAGAGGCAGAATAGGTCTGCCAAAATGGTGTTAAATAGCCCAGCTAGGGAAGGGACAAAGATATATGCTTGAAGGAATAAGAAAAAAAAATTCTTTAACATGATGCTGGCCCAGCAGAATCTCCTCCAAAGATTGAGCAAACAGTCCTGGGTTCAAGTTAAATTTATACAGGCGCATCCCTGGGCAGAAGAATGGTCTGCTGTGGGAACACCCAGCTGGGGAAGGGAGTGGACAGTTCCAGAGGAAAGGAGACAAAGTACACAAACATGTCAGGGTGGTTGTACAGATATGGTAGGGTGCTGCTGGGATGAGCAAAGATAGGAATGGGAGTCAGGTTTCGCCTTAAAGGGTGAGACAGTAACAAGCAAGAGTGGGAACAATACAGTAGGAGTGGAAAGGTGGAGTGATAAGTGAACTAACTAATCCAATGATCATTTTCTATTTCACCCACCAAAAAAGACACCCACTAAAACTAGGCGATACAATGACTAAGGCTGAGAGATAGCAGGTTAAAGGAAGCCCTCAGTCAATGTCCCTTTCCCATCTCTTTTCCTCTCCTTCTCTCCCCATCCCCTCCTTTTCTCCCTTTTCTTCTCTCTCTCCCTTTTCCATCTCTTTTCCTCTCCTTCTCTCCCCATCCCCTCCTTTCCTCCCTTTCCTTCTCTCTCTCTCTCTCTCTCTCTCTCTCTCTCTCTCTCTCTCTCTCTCTCTCTCTCTCTCTCTCTCTCTCTCTCTTCATCTCTCCCCAGACAAATAGCAGGATTGCACAGAGCTCATATGCACACATGGCTATGGTCAGAAACTAAGGAAGGCCAAAGGGACAAGGATCTGCTGGGATACATTACTGGAGATACCCACTGACAGGTTATCAAGAAGCAATCCCCAGCAAGTGGACACAGGTCACTGGGTTCCAGCTGCTGATTTCAGATTAGTAAAGTGTATACTAGATTGGTATAGGAACAAGACCAGGTACTCCTACACTGGAGATGATTGGACTAAGAACATAATATACTGGACCAGGCACTGAGAGACTGGTCAAGCAATGTAGTTATACAGAGGCAAAGGGTGAAGACAGGACACTGGAGAGGGATTCAGGCCTACCTACAAGAACTCTACAATAAGGGCCGGAGCAATAGCCCAGCAGGTAGGGCTTTTGCCTTGCACGGGCTGGCCTGTGCCGGCCGGGTTCACTTCTCGGCATCCCATATGGTCCCCCCAGCACCGCCAGGAGTAATTCCTGAGTGCAGAGCCAGGAGTAACCCCTGAGCGCCGCCAGGTGTGACCCAAAAAGCAAAAAAAAAAAAAAAAAAAAAAAGAACTCTACAATAAGTTTTAACTTCTTGTGCTTCATAGATTTGTATGCAAATCTTTTATACAATTCTCAGGAAGACGTGAACTCAGGAATAAATCCACTTCCATGCTAACAGGAACAGGAAGCGGGCTTTCCCTCAGAGTTATCAGACCTCCCTCCCTTTACAAAAAAGGGGTACTGGAATCAGGCCTCCTTTCACATAAATAGGGACAGGCAGCAAGGCATGTCAGAGAGGGAAAAGAAAACTATTGATAAGATCATTCTTTGTGCTTCCTTCAGGGAAGCCTGGACTTATGAGAAGGAGGAAGATTGTAACTCAAATCAGTGCCCTACACACAATGAAGGAATTTGCTCATTGTGAACAGAACTCCCTGGATGAGCACTGACAGAACAGATAGATGCTGTTAACTTAGGATATCAGATAGCTTAGGAAACAAAAACAGCAAGAAAAATACCCCATACCACTGCTGCAAGGGTTATCTTGAGGCTATCATTTGATTCCCAAGGTTGCCAGGCATGACATTTTTCCAGGGTAGAGAAGAAAAACTTAGCTTGCGACCTCAGATGCAGGCAACTGAAATAGCCTGGGGGTGCCCTGATGGTAGAACTTGTTGTAAATTGAATAACCTCAACTAGTGGTCTTCATAAGCAGTGCTTCTCCTGAATCTAGCTTTGAGTCATACAGAGCTCACATTCTCTGTGCCTACAGATCACAGTGGGGTTGGCCTGGTGGTTACACTCAGAGCCCTAGAGTCCTAAACGAATAACAATGCCTATAGACTTGTAAGACCACCCTCAAAGATTACTCTATTAAGTCTGAAGTTGATGATCAAACTCTAAACTCACAGTCCTAGATTGTTCAAGGAGTTAGATTATTCTCTCCTCCCTCCCTTTTAAGTTAATTGTGTGGAAGGATCTACCAAGAAATGCTAGACCACAACAGAAGGATAGCTAATAATTTGAAGCACTTGGGAAAGAATGGGCTGCTGAACTGGCATAGAGGTGAGGGGAAACTGCAGATCTTGCAACCCTCGCTTGGGCAATAACAGTTCCTTGGGCAGTTTGAATTCATGTTGCTCTTCAGAAGCAGACATTCTGCTCTATACATTGCCTTGATTTCTCCCTTCTGTTGGCACCAGACCTTACAGTAATTGAAATAGATATAGGAATATATATTTCTATATCTATATAGAATATATATTATCAGTGCCAACCCCATTGTAATCTGTAGGAACAGATAATAGGAATGTCCATCTAGAAAGTTTCAGCAGCCACAGTATCCTGGGCAAATATCCTAGGATATTATATTTATCCTAGAATAAATAACCTAGAATATTTATCCTGGACAAATATCTTAGGATAAGTATTCCAATCAATGTTGACGGCCATGTTCATGTTGACAAGGACACAAATGCCACCGACGCCTCTTTCATTGCATGTTCCAAGGAACAATTCTTCTCTGGTGTCAAGTACAGCATGATGCGACTGATGCCTCCTCATCTCAGTCAGACCAATAATGTCATACTTGATCTTTGCGCTTGCATCATCAGATTCTCGATATATGCTTCTGATGCCAGCATCATTGCATTGAAAGTACAGACAGTCATTTTAGTCCTTCTTCGCTTTGGCAGCCTAGGTTGGCCATGGAATTTTATCAGGCACTGCTTGTTCACCTTTCTTACTGCAGCCATATTAAGGGCTTTTTCAGGGTCAGGAAAATAAACATTTTTGTTACAGATTTTGGCATATCGAACACGCATGAGGATAGCTTGCCAGGCTCTGCCATGCAGGCGCTATACACTCAGTAATTTGTGGGGCTCTCTCAGAGCGGTGGGTAGAATATTCATGGTAATTTGGAGGTATATCGCATGGCCGCACAGCCGCTGGGGAAAGCTGGTTTCTGCTCTGCCGGGTGTATCTGTGTCTGTGGCTCAAGCATTCCTGGAGGAGTTCTATAAAAAAGGTCACACCGCCTACAAGATCATAGTCGGTGATTTTAATGCCAAGAAAAGGACCGAGAAGATCGGCTGAAGAACTCCACATCGGGAACCATGGCCTAGAATGGAACGAACAGGGTGAGAGACTATCTGAGTTCATCGTGTACATCAAGACCATTCATGGGAACTCACAGTTCCAGAAGGCTGAAGCAAAACGTTGGACATAGAAATCTCCTGGTGGACAGTTCCACAATGAAATTGACCACATCATCTTCAATTGATGGTTTTGCCTGACCGTCCCCAAATTCCAAACAGCATCAGACCACAGTCTCCTTCGTGCAAAATTCTACTTCACTCAGCGGGAGAAAAGGCTGCAAAATTTGGAGGGGAAGGAAAAGAGAAAGAGAGAGAAATGGAAAGAAATAAAGAACCTGCCATGGAGGAGGGCTGGGGGAGGGGAGGGAGCCGGGGATGTTGGTGGTTGGAGATGGGCACTGGTGGTGGGATGGGTGCTGGAACATTGTATGACCAAAACCCAAATATGAACTTTTTAATTGTATATCTTTGTAACTGTAAAAATAAAAAAAAAAATTTAAAAACTTCAAAAAAAGAAGAGAACTCCCAGAACGACCACCAACTGAGAATTCTTTAGAACCATTGCAACAACATGGAATGATACCATCATTGAAGAAATCGATGAAGAATACAATCGACTGTTTCAGCACCTCCATGATTGTGCGAAGAATGCCAAGAGAGAGAAAGACACAAAAGGACACCTGTCTTCAGAAACTCTCAAGCTCATTCACCAACTTAACAAGGTGCGAGCCTCAGGCAACCAAATGCTAATGTGCAAGCTTGCAAAGCAGTGCAGAGAAGCTTATAAAAGAAGACCTCAAAGACAGAAGAGCAGAAATACTGGAAGATTCAGCAGAAGCTGGGAAAAGCATTCGCACCACCCTCCTGTCCTTTGCCAACTATAAGACCAAGATGACTGCCCTCCGATGCCCTGATGGATCTATCACATCTTCCAGAAAGGCAATGGAGATTATCCATGACTTCAACTAAGATCTCTTTGATAGCCATGTCCACCTGCCCACATACCAAATTCCACAGGATGGATATGTCATTCCCAACGTTCTCCCTTCTGAAATCTGACATGCCATTTCGTCTGTAAAGAAGGGAAGAGCACCAGGCCCAGACAAAGTCAGACCCGAACACCTGAAGAATCTGCCATCGGTACTCATAAATACACTAGTTCAGCTCTTCACACACTACCTGTCCGAATGCAAGGTGCCCTCCCCAATGGAAAACCAGCAGGACAGTTCTACTGTTCAAGAAGGGAGACATTCACGACATCTGCAACTATCGCCCCATCTTCCTGTTGTCCGTCATCTACAGGTTGTTCACCTGAGTCATCCTGAACAGGATTTACAGAACACTAGATGAAGGACAACCATGCCAGCAAGCTGGCTTCCGGAAAGGATTCAGCACAATCGACCATATCTGCATGGTAACCAATCTCATTGAGGTTTGTAGGGAGTACAAGATGCCGCTCTGTCTCACGTTCATTGATTTAAAGAAAGCCTTTGATTCTGTGGAGACAGAAGCAGTCATCAAAGCCCTAGCCAAACAGGGTGTTCAAACCCAATACATCAAGATCCTTCGTGAGCTATATTACAGATTCACCACCAGGATCTCACCATTCTACAAGGAAGTGATCACTGATGTTAAAAGAGGGGTTCGACAGGGTCATACCATTTCACCAAAACTCTTCAGTGCCACCCTCGAGAACATCATGCGACAATTAGAATGGGAAGGAATGGGAGTAAAGATAGATGGTTGGCAACTAGACCACCTCCGCTTCACTGATGACATCTTTCTAATAACACCAAACATTAGCCAAGTGGCACAAATGCTGTCTGACTTTGACCGAGAATGTGGAAAGATAGATCTACAGCTGAATCTAAAGAAAACTATGTTTATGAAAAATGAACTAGTTCCAGGGGCCCCATTCACTCTCAATGGAAGACATCTCTGAATGCAGCAGTTATGTGTACCTAGGTCAAGAAGTCAACATGATGAACAACCTAAAACCTGAGTTGTGCAGGAGGAAGAGAGCGGCATGAAATGCCTTCAAAGGCATTGAAGAAATAGTTAAAAGGACAAAGAACCTCCGGTTCTGGGCACATCTCTTTGACTCCACCATTCTCCCTGCTTAACATACGCCCTGGAGACCTGGGCCCTAGGAAAGCAGGATGAGAATGCTATTCAGGTCTCCCAGAGAGGAATCGAAAAGAGCTATGCTTGGAATATCACGCCTCACTCAAGTGAGAGAAGGAATCCGGAGTTCTGACCTCCATCGCTATTCCAGAATCAGGGATGCTGTCTTGTTTGCCAAGGCATCGATAATCAGATGGGCTGGACATGAAATGCAATTTGGAGACGACCGCTGGACTAGAGCTGTTACCGAATGGATCCCACGGGATATCAAAAGATCAAGTGGCCGCCCACCTACAAGATGGTCAGACTTCCTTGTCAAGACCCCGAAGGAACGGTTTGAGGCTCTTCATATTCCTGAATCAACCAGATGCCATTGGGTTACATTGGCATGTGATAGGGTCCAATGGGAATGTTACTGTCACCCACTCGAAAGCAAATCGATGAATAACGAGATTCAAGTAATCAAAGTGAAGTGAAGTATTCCAAAGCTTACAAATCTGAAGTAAAGCTGCACAGCAAGCAAAGGCAAGACAAAAAATCAACTCAACATATAGCAGTTAAGCCATACAGGTTCAAATTAAGAATCAGAGGGATTTGCCACAAACTTTGAAGGAAAACAAAATCCCAGGAAAAAATTCAAATGTAGTTAAATTCATTGATTGCCCTAAAGAGCTTTCAACAATTTATAACAAAGTTAAATTAAATAATATAAATGGACAAACAATAGATTTCTAAGATAGAGAATCTATTGAAATTCAAGCAGAAATAATGAATTTAAAAACACTATAGCCAAAAAAAAACCCACAATAGCCAAACTAAGTAATATAGTAGGGGTGTTTAGTAATACACTAAAAGGAACAATTGATAAAATAGATGAGCTGTAAAGTGTGGTCATGGAATTCAGCCAAACAGAAGAGAAAATAGAAAAAGGAATTGGAGGAGGAGAAGGATGAAGAAAAGGGAGAGAGGAAAGAAGGAGGAGGAGAAGTATAAGAAGAAGGAAGAAGTTGTAAGGCACATATTCCAATAGAATGCTACTTATCTATTTAAATTATGGAATCCTAAGGCATCTATCCTAACTGAAATAGTTTGAAAGTGAAAATTATCTTGAGAAGTTTTTTCATAAGTGAAATAAAAATAACTAAAGCAAATTAAAACTCCAAAAAAAACTCTTAAGCCATTAATAAGAAAGGAGAAGAGGAGATAGAAGATGAGTGAAGAAAGAGAGATGAAGAGTGAAATATCCCTTGAAGAATATTAAGTAATTTACAAAAATTATTCACATATAACTATAAACTAGTTTGGAGTGGGCTATTAATAGTCAGTGATTTCTATAGTATATAAAAAGGAGAAAGAGATATTATGTAATGAAGAAATATGGCAAAAACAAATTTAGCCAGTTTTTTTTAAAAATATTTTATTATTGTATTATTGATATACAATTACAAATTGTTCACGACTGGGTTTTAGTAATACAGTGGTCCATACCCATCCTTCCACCAATGTCCTTCATACCACCAATGTACCCAATTCCCTCTCCCCTCTCCTAGTCTGCCTCTATGACAGGCACTTTACCTCTCTCTCTCTCTCTCTCTCTCTCTCTCTCTCTCTCTCTCTCTCTCTCTCTCTTCCTCCTCTTACATTGTGGCTTGTAATACATACATTTCCAAAGTCATCATGTATATCCTTTTGCCTACATTCAATGCTCAGTTCTAGACTGGTATTATCATCTCCAACGATTATTAGCACACTGTTCCCTTCTCTGTCTTACCTAAACTCTGACAACCACACACTTGCCGTGGATTTCACCCATTGACAAGACCTTCTGATCCATGTTTTGTCTGGCCTTGGATATTGCTATCATACTATATATATTATATCCTGCAAATAAATGCAGTTTTTCTATATCTGTCCTTTAACTTCTGGATAATTACACTCAGCATGATCCTCTCCATGTCCATCCATTTATAGGCAAATTTCATAACTTTATTTTTCCTAAGAGCTGCATAGTATTCCATTATGTAGATGTACCACAGTTTATTTATCCAGTCGTCTGTTCTCAGGCACTCTGGTTGTTTCCATATTCTGTCTATTATGAATAGTGCTGCTATGAAAATAAAAGTGCAGATGATGCTTCTGCTGTATGTTTTTGGCTTCCCAGCGTATATTCCCAAGACTGGTATGGCTCGGTCAAAAGGGAGCTCAATTTCTAGTTTTTGGAGGCATGTCTATATTGTTTCACAAAAAGGCTGTACCAGTCAACATTCCCACCAAGAATTATGAGAGTCCTTTTCTCCCCACATCCACGTCAACACTGGTTGTTTGTTGTTGCTCTTTTGGATGTGTGCCAGTCTCTATAGTGCGAGATGATACTTCACTGTATGTTTTGATTTGCATCTCCCTGATGTTGAGTGATGATGGGCATTTTTTTTCATATGTCTTTTGGCCATTTGAACTTCTTTGTTGAAGTTTCATTTATTTCTTCTCCCCATTGTTTTTGATGGGGTTGGCTGATTTCTTCTTGTAAAGTTCTACCAGTGCATGGTAGCACTATGCAAGAAGTTAATATACTGGATATTAACCCCCATATAAGATGGGCATTAAGTGAATAATGTTTCTCACTCTGTGGAATGTCTTTGTATCTTGTTCACTGTTTCTTTTGAGGTACAGAAGCTTTTTAGTTTCATGTGCTCCCAAAGTTTATCTTTACTTCCAATTGCTTTGCTAGTGGTGTTTCATCTTTGACGTTACCTTTTAGCTTCAATGTCATAGAGGAGTTTTCCTATGTTTTCTTCAATGGACCTTATGAATTCAGGTCTGATATTGAGACCGTTCATTCATTTTGATCTTTTGAACTCTCTAACACCACACACTTTTGTGCATAGTGTTAGAGAGAGGTCCAAATTCATTCTTTTGCATGTAGCTGCCCAGTTTTCCCAAAATCACTTGTTGAAGAGGATTTCCTTGCTGCATTTCATACTTTTTTTGCTTCTTTACATAAGATTAAATAATCATGTACTTGAGGATGGGTGTCAGTATACTGAACTCTATTCCATAGGTCCACAGGTCTGTTTTTCCTCCAATACCATGCTGTATTGAAACCTATTTTAAGCCCGGAGTTCAGACCTCCATCGAGCGATCCAGAGTAAGGGATGCTGTCTAGTTTGCCAATGTATCAAAAATCAGATGGGCTGGACATGTAATGCCAGATGGAGATGACATTACATGACATTACATGACATTAGATGACATTACATCTTGGAGATGACCGCTGGAATAGAGCTGTTACCAACTGGTAAGATCACTTGGCCGCCCACCTGCAAGATAGATAGACTTATTTGTCAAGTCCCTGAGCAACAGTTTGAGGCTCTTTATATTCCTGAAGCAAGCAGATGCCATTGGGCTACACTGGCATGTGACCGGACAAATGGAAACGTTACTGGCACCTGCTTGAACAAATTGATGAATAACAGGATATCAAGTGATCAAGTGATCAAGTGATGATATTTTACCTAGAAAAAACTAAATTCTCTTTGAAAAAGCTCCTAGAAACAATAGATACTAATAGATACCTATAGTAGACTGGGAAGGGTATAAAATCAGTACCCAAAAGTAAATTCTTCCCTTTATACAAATAATGAATGAGGAGAAAGGGATATTAAAAAATCAATCCCATTCATAATTGGCCACAGAAAATCAAATACCTAGGAATTAGTTTAACTAAAAATGTAAAGGACCTGTATAAAGAAAAGTACAAAATATTGCCTCAAGAAATAATAGAGGATACAAGGAAATGGAAACATATTCCTGACTAATGGGTTGGAAGAATTAACATTGTTAAAATGGTACTACTCCCTAGAGCTTTATACAGATTCAGTGTGGTCCCTATGAGGCTACCCATGATACTCTTCAAAGAAATTGACCAAACATTCCTGAAATTTGTATAGAATAATAGCTAGTTTTTTAAGGCTAGTATTACCAATTATAAGTCATATTGATAGTTAGCATACTTTGTATGATACAATTAAAAATGACACTTTAAAGGCAGGAGATATTACAGCAGGTAAGGTATTTGCCTTGCATTCAGTGAACAGGAGCTCTATCCGTGACACCTCAATCAAGTGCCATTAAGTCCTGCCGAGGAGGAATTCCTGAATAGAGCCAGGTACCATCTAAAAAGCAAAGGGGTTGGGAGGGGGGAAGGACTTTACCTTGTTGATCTTCCATTTCCAAAACCTCTAACCACAAGCTCATTATGAGAAAAGCATTAGTAAATCCCTTTGAATGATTATCTAATTATCTTAGATTTTAAGCCTACACTGTCTGATTTTAAACCTTTTCACTTATGGGAAATATTTAATGTGTTTCATTGTCTTGTATTGCCTATATCTAGAGCACACCTTAAAACCTTAAGACTATCAAACATAAGGAAAGTTTGAGAAACTGTCACAACTAAAATTAAGGTGACATAAATGTAAGATGACATATTGGTATAAAAAATAATACTAGGTTAAATTTTTAATATGAATAATGTAATGAATTTTAGCCATAATAACATCAATTTTGGTGTATTAGCTGAGACACAGGTACACTATTAATGTACTGAACACATTGGTATGTTTCCAATAGGGAAAAAATCAGTATGATACATGTTGAAACTCTCAATGCTCTGTTCAACTTTTCTGTACATCTAAAATTATGATATAATCTGAAATATAAAAATAATGTTTGAGGGGCTGGATATCAGACCAGAGAAGATATCTGCCTTGTACATGATCTTCTTGTGTTGGATCCCAGCACAACATATTGTCCCTGAGCCTACTGGGAATAATCCTTAGGTACAGAGATAGGAGTAAGACCAGCATCACTGAATGTGGCCAAAAATGAAATATGTATGTATATATATAAAATATAATCTATATTATATATATCTCTATATAAAATATAATATATATTATATATTATAATATAATATATATTTAATAAATCAGAATAACAAAATCAAATAAGAACTAGACAATGTGAATATAAAAATTACTACAGTGATGGAAAATGACCAGGTAAATTTTAAGAACTGAATGAATTTAGCCATAAGAAGGAATGAATGGAAATTCATTTCTCATCCTACAAACAATATGAAATGCTTTTCCCCCTCTATGTTTTAAATTCTGAATTTTCCTCAATAATATTTGACCCAAAGCTTGTGCTAGTTGATTATTGCAATTTTTTAAATTTCTTGACTTCCTCCCAAAATTATTCCTTAAAATCTACTTAAATTCATTATGCTATAACTTTATATCATCTTCACTTTGTGTGCATATTGTCTTACTGAACATATGCATGTATCCATATATATGGAATACCATACTTTGAGTAAATATTATAAAAGCACTAGAAGACAATTTTGAAAATGACCTTTAGTCTTGATGCCAACTAACATCTATCCTTTTTTTTTCCTTCTGGGTCATATTTTCAAAGTCTTTAATCATCATTATGATTTTCTTTGAACCTCCCTTTTCTTAGAAAGACTCAACAGTGAAAAAAGAACAAACTATTAAGCAGACTTGTGGCAGTTTAATGACACTGTCGGTTTTATCATGCAGATTTGCCCTTTTCTTAAGTCATTCTCTGATTTCTGGAGTCTGGGGAAAAAAAAGCCAACTCTTTGTCCTTAAGTACTAAGTTTTGTATTATATAATTGAAATAGAATCTCTCTCTCCAAAACGATATTATTCACTATAAAGTTTTCAAAGACAATAGCACAGTATTCAAAATGCATGCTTTGACCTGCCTTGGTACATGGTTGATAATTAGGTTATCACAGATAATCCATATTTAAATAAAAAAGAAACTACCTCAAAAAATAAAGCAATTATTTTTCAAATTTTCTGGTCTGTTTCTTTCTGCAAATGGATTAACTTACCTCTCTTTTGACTGCTTATGTTGAGGATCAATGATGTCTGGCAATGAACTATAATATCACAAGATTCAATATAAGTAAACTTATCTGAAAAATAATCACTTGGACTTTATAGAACTATTTTTTTTCTTTACAAAGTTACCTTTGCTAATTTATGTGCTACATTGCTAAGGTCTTTCAATACTTAGGAAAAATATTTTAATATACTAATCCCCTTGAATGATATTATAAACTGAAATTACATTTAATAACATTTTTGTTCTTCCCTCTCTTCAAAACTCCACCCAGCAGACCAGCTTATCACAGCCTGGTTCATCGAGATCCACCCTGCAGCAGTCTTTTTTAAATCCGGCTCAGGTATGCTGATCCAGAGACTCACAGACATGGGGGCAGAGCTGCTACTGGCTCTCTCTGTGCCCAGCTGCTCACGAGGCGCCCAGGAGGCATGGCAGGTTCTAGCACTGGCCCGCCAACTCAGCAGAGCCTTGCAACAAGCCAGACCGACCCCCGCCCCCTCACTCCATGAGGGCCTCCATTTTCCACATCCGGACTTCCCTCTCGTCAGAACTCCACCCAGCAGACCAGCCTGTCACAGCCTGGCTCATCGAGATCCACCCTGCAGCAGTCTTTTTTTAAATTGGCTCAGGTATGCTGGATCCAGAGACCCACAGACATGGGGCAGAGCTGCTACTGGCTCTCCCTGTGCCCAGCTCCTCACGAGGCACCCAGGAGGGATGGCGGGTTTTAGCCCTGGCCCGCCAACCCAGCAGAGCCTTGCAACAAGCCAGACAAGCCCCCACCCAAAAAGGGCCTCCATTTTCCATATCCGACTTCCCTCTCGTCAGAACTCCACCCAGCAGACCAGCCTATCACAGCTCAGCTTGCATGGCTGCTTGCGGCTGCACAGTTCATCAATAAATGCTGGATTTAGGGATGACTACAACAGTATGCTACCCACATGGCAGAGCCTGGCAAGCTACCAGTGTTGTATTTGATATGCCCAAATACCAGTAACAATTTTATACCTCATTCCCATGACCTGATGGAATGGTTTGAGGCTCTTTATGTTCCTGGAGCAAGCAGGTGCCCTTTGGGCCCTACTAGCATGAGTCAGGACATATGGAGATGTTACTGGTGCCCACTCCAGCCAATTGATGATGAACGGGAAGACAGTGATACAGACAGTGAACATTTTTGTATCTAATATGATTCTCCATTAAACTTAACATATCCACTGCAAACTAAAAAATGAGATGGATATCACAAAAATTTTATCTATACATTAATTCATATTATATTGTGAGATAGGTTTATGAAAATATAGAAGCACCAAATTCACAGTACCAAGATCAAGATGAAATATATCATCTTCATATAAGATCAAGAGGTCATTTTTACTCACTATGGCCTCACAATCTAAAGTACTAACATTTTGATCACCGCTTTGTTGATATAATCTAAAAAATTATAAATTTTATAATAATATAAATTTTATAATAATTTATATTATAATTAATATAAATTATAATTTATAAATATAATATAAATTTTATAATAATTTATAAAATTATTATTTACAAAAATATGGTGAAAATTTCATTATTTTAAGGTTGATATCTTCTTTCTCTCTCTGTTCTGGAAACTCCCTAATCCCACAAAATTCTTTTTTGTATAGACATTTTCTGCCCTATCCATATTCCTTAGCTCTGTCATTTCCATAAAAGTTAAGAGTTCTTTCCTGCAAGTCCCTATAAAATAACCCTGCAGAATATGTCTGACTATAGATTATGCTTCATTGAAAAATCCAGAAGTGTTTGGATAGCAAAGCCTATAATAGCATCCCTTAACCAGTCTTGAACAGGAGTGACTTTTCTTCTGGTGCAGACTCAGGAAAGTTCATACAGTATCAATGAGGTCTTTACTGACATACACTGTGGCTTCCCATAATGACAACCTGTTTTTAATAGTTATTTTACGTACCTATCTGTGTTCCCTGGAATCACTTCCCAGTAACATTTTCTGTCTCATAGTCCAGCCTGAATACACAATCTTTTTGTCAACACCTCCTTATTTACTTTTCACATTCATTTTACAGGTACAAAAAAAGTTGGGTTTCTTTGCTTATAGCTGTTGCTATGTTTGCATTCAAATTAACATAAAATTATTTATGAGAATAAAATTTTTATTGTGTCTCATAATCTCTATATAAATTTGCCATGAAATTATTTGATAACATCCACCAGACTACATTCAGACAATCAAACATTATTTAACACATGAAGGAAAAGAGTAATTAGGCTATCAAAAGGTGTGGAGGATACTTTAAAGTATAGTAATAACTGAAATAGTCAATCTGAATAGACCAATACCTGTGCTTTATGCTCTGTTATAATCTGGAAAAAAGAAAGACTCTGGCAAAAAGTAAAAATATCAGTGGTTGTCAGGGACTTGGGAAAGGTGAAAACAGAAGGGTAGAGGATAAATTTTTTGTATAAACTATGAGTATGTATGTCATGATGAATTTATCTAAACCCTTAGAATACATATCAAGAATGAATCTTTTTCCTTTTTCCATTATGTTTTTATTTTACATCTAGAATATGTAGACGATGTACTTTGGTGGTTCAGGGTAAAGAAACAGGGGAAGCACACCCAGTAATCTTCAGGACTTGCTCACTCCTGGCTCTGTTCTAGAGTCACTCCCTTCGGTACCCCATATGTGGTGCCAGTTACCAATCTAGGGTCTGCTGCAGTAAGGAAAGCTCCTTAACACCTATGCTATCTCTCTAGCCCCACTTTTTTCTTTTAGTAATTTTTTTTTGTTTGAGCCATACATTCATATACTGCTTTACACATCAAGTGTATGAAACACCCTACCCACTACAAGAGTGTCTGCATCCCTCAACTTTATCTAGACTCCTCCTCACCCGCTGCACCCCACCCCCAGACCCTTAGATAACAGTTCCATTGACTTTATCTCAGGGTTATTTGCACTGGGAACTGTGTTTCTGCCTATCACAGCCCGGCTCATAGAGATCTACCCTGCTGCAGTCTTTTTTAATCCGCGCCCAGCAGAGCCTCACAACAAGCCAGACAACCCCCCTCCACGAGGACCTACATTTTCCCACATCCGGATTTCCCCTCGCCAGAACTCCACCCAGCAGACCAGCCTATCACAGCCCGGCTCACGTGGCTACTTGTGGTCATGCATTTCATCAATAAATGCTGTATTTTGAGATGACTTCAAGAGTATGCAAACCGCACGGCAGAGCCTGGCAAGCTACCCGTGTCGTATTTGGTATGCCAGATACCAGTAACAATTATAGACCTCATTCCCATGACCTGATGGAATGGTTTGAGGCTCTTTACGTTCCTGGAGCAAGCAGGTGCCCTTTGGGCTCTACTTGCATGAGACAGGTCATATGGAGATGTTACTGGTGCCCGCTTGAGCAAATCGACAATAAATGGGAAGACAGTGATACAGCGATACAGTGATACAGCAATTATTTAGTACTACAGGGCATAGTACTTAGATATGGTAACTCAAAGAGCAATAATATCTAGTTCTTGTCCTGAAGAGCCCATGATGCATTTGACAGAACAAGAAAAATGTGCGATGTTTCTTGAGTATTAATCTAAAGCAAAACATGACTAAAATGCAGCAAATTATTCATTTCCACATGTTGAATTATAGATGACAATTGTGTTTAGAGATTATTATCTGTAAGAATAAAGTGCTCTATCATAAGAATTAGCATACAATGGAAATTTTGAATTGTTTTTATAACCCGCAAATTATATTCAGTTGTCTCTTTAAAGCCTACAGTTAAATACAGGGCTAGGAATGTGGCTCAGTAGTAAGGCGTATTCTTGGCATGTGCAAAGCCATGGATTCCTTTCGGTCACTAAAAAAATACAAGTCTTAAAAATAGAATCCTAATTTCTATTTAATCAATTAGGTAAAACTGGTTTTGAGCCTTCAATCACAGTTTGTTCTCTTGATCACATAGGACATTAACTATGCTCACAGTCTATGTGTTGACTTCTTCTGGCGACTCTCCTTCCGTCTGGCTTCCTTTGCTTTACCATAAAGCTCTTATAGCACCATGCTTGGGGGAAAGCGTTGATTGATCTAAATATACCAATTATATTCTCCAGAGCTAAAAACATTTTTAGCTAAAGCAATTTGGTCAAATGGCCAAACAAAAAATACCAACCCAAAATAATTTCATGCCTAGAAAGCCCTTTCCATTTTATTAGATGGGTCATATAAATTAATTACTATCATTTATAATAAAATTATAAACGAGGCTGGTGGGTTCCAGCCTTGGCCCCACCCGGCGAACCTCACAAAAGCCAGACGACCCCCACCCCTCCAGGCGCCGCCATTTTCCACATTGGACTTCCCTCTCATCAGAACTCCACCCAGCCGACCAGCCCACACCGCCCGGATCATCGACACCCACCCTGGAGCAGTTTCTTCTTCAATCCGGCCCAGGTATGCTGGTCCAGGACTCTCAGACATGGGGCGAGGTTCCTGCTCTCCCGTGCCCAGCCGTTATGGGATCGGGCATGGTGGGTTCCAGCTGGCCCACACCCGGCAGACCCTCACAACAGCCAGCGCCCCCCCCTCCTGGGCGCCGCCATTTTCCCATTGGACTTCCCTCTCATCGAACTCCACCCAGCCGACCAGCCATCACCGCCCGGATCATCGACACCCACCCTGGAGCAGTTTCTTCTTAATCCGCCCAGGTATGCTGGTCCAGAGACTCTCAGACATGGGGCAAGAGGTTCCTTGCTCTCCCGTGCCCAGCCGCTCATGAGGCAGTCGGGAGGCATGGTGGGTTCCAGCCTTGGCCCACCACCCGGCGAACCTCACACAAGCCAGACGACCCCCACCCACCCAGGGCGCCCCCATTTTCCACATTGACTTCCCTCTCATCAGACCCACCCAGCCGACCAGCCCATCACGCCGCTCGTGCCGGCCGCGCGTTCATCAATAAAGGCTTTATTTGGAGGTGTTTATGAGTATGCCTCCGCACGGCAAGCCTAGCAAGCTGCTCGTGTTGTATTTGATATGCCAAATGCCAGTAACAATTATATTAGATCATTCTCTGACCTAATATAATGGTTTGAGGCTTCTTTATGTTCCTGTACCAAGCCGTGCCCTTTGCTCTAGCTTGACAGGACATATTGAGATATTACTGGTGCCCGCTCTAGCAAATAGATGATTAACGGGAAGATCGTGATCGTGATCGTGATAATAAAATTTAAATAATATATAACTGTAACAACTTCACATTAACTAGCATTGAATATAGAGTCATATCTGCCCTGAGTTCTGCTCCCTGGATTCCACTACCATAATGTTAACTTCTAGTTAAGCTCTCCTTACTCTGCAGCTTGCTCTTTTTCCTCCTCTTGGTTTTCAGTTTTATAATAATAATTTTTATCATGTGGTATTGCTTTATTTATTCTTTTTACTTTTCCACTGATATTCTCTCTCATTTTTTACTACAAAAGAAATAAAATAAATACATTAGTCCTTGTGGACATACCACAATAAAAAAAAATCACAAGGTGTCTATAAAAACTTTATACATCAAGTAATATAAAGTTATGTAGGTATACTTATCATATCTAAAAATTTTCAACATGATTTTTGATGTTCTTGAATAACTCAACTCTTTTAACACTTGCATGCTTGCCAAATATACTTATCATTGTACCAGATTATCCCAAATTTCAAAATCTAAATCCATTTATTAAAGGTGATAGTAACCTATTCAGTGAACAGAATTTCACATATCTCTCTTAAATCTATGTATAAACTGTAAAAGATAGTTGTCATTATTTGAATTGATTATAAAAAGAAACAATATCATGAATTCCCCATCTTTCAAGCTCTCATATAAATTTTAGATGGTTCTTGGTCCCACTGCAGTTTCTCTCTCTCTGCCTCAAACATATAACCTTATTCTTTTATCACTAAACTTTCCCTTTCCAAATAACTGATAGTGCATCATCAAACTGGCATTTAACTTGTCAATGTTTTGAGTCTGAATTTTTTCCACAATATGCTAGAGTTCTCAGAAAATTTTTACATCAAAAATTCATGTGATCTAACATAAAAATGACAGAACACAAAACAGTTTCTCAAAATTAATGTGCTTAAAAATTAGTAAAGGCTCTTTTATGTTGATCTGATTAATTTTTACTATTTTAGGATCATATGGAGAAAAGATTGCATTGTGATTATAAAGATCAGATTGCAAACCAACTGTACTTGGGTTTACTTATATACAAGCTCAGGCCAATTCCAAATTCCACGACAAGGTGAAGAAGATCACACATTCAGAACATCTTTTCAGGTTGCAAAATGACTAAAGTTACCATAAGATTCATAGAAAATGACAATGACTGAGATACCCAATAAAGATTTCATGCTATGATAATGGTTATCTTGATTTCTATACTATATAAATACATCTTTTCTAAGGTACAAGTTGAAACACTTCACCTTCCTACATAAATCTTTTTAAGTTCATATTTCTACTTGTGTTATGTAAGACCTGTTATGATATATATCTGCCTTCTCTTTAGTATCATCTTTTACCCCTCCACACTCTGCTTTTTGTGCAGATCTTGTGTCACTACCCAAGTTCTCTGATACCTTTATTTTGACTATGCTCCACATGCCCTTCATCCTGTTGTTAGTCATGTATTCATTCAACATGGTTCTTTTTACATGGACTATACTAACACACCCCTCAATCTAGACTTATATTCTATTCTACTACTTGCTATACTATCTCATTTGAGATCTCTGTAGCCTACAAAGATCATATACCCCCTGGCATTATAGCCATATATTCCCTGGTTTTATCATTTTATGGATTCCATCCCCCATTAAAATTAAGTTTAGTATTAAACTATTAAAATACAATAAAGAGAAAGAATTTTTAATTAAGAAAATCATTTCACTAAATGGGATAAAATATTTGCATATTATACATCAAGAATCACCCATTATCCATTGACAATGGTTAATATCTAAGATGTAGGAAGAAGTCATATATCTCAACAACAAAAGTAACTCAAACAAGAAATGAACAGAACTGAGTAGACCTGTGGATGATCAACAGACATATGAAGTACTGCTTATCAGCACTTATAATCAAGGAAATGCAGATTACAACAATGAGATAACAGCTAACACTTATGAAAATGGTTGAATAAAAGTGACTACAAGTAGCTGTCTAAGAGTGTGAATAAAAGGAACTCTCATGATCTATTGGTAGGAACAAACACAAAGAGGTCCATACTATGAAAAATAATGTAGAGATTTCACAAAAATACTAAAAATAGATAAACCATATTATCCATCATTTCCACATGCAGGTATTAAAAGCATAAATGGCAATAATTTTAAAAGATACATTTCAAGTTCAAAGAGATAGCTCGAAGGGTTGAGAGCATGCTTTTGCATAGAGGAGGCCTGGGTTTTATCCCTGGCACCTCATGACTCCCCAAGCACCACTGAGGGCAAACATCACCAGGAGTAATCACTAAGCACCACTGAATCAGGCCATAAAACCCCATAAATTCCATATATATATATATATGTATATACAAATATATATCTAGATCTAGGTATAGATCTAGATCTGTATTATACTAGATCTGTACCTAGATAGAGATAGAGATAGAGATAGAGATAGAGATAGAGATAGAGATAGAGATAGAGATAGAAATAGAGATGATATAGATGAGAGATCTATATCTAGATCTAGATTATAGATGGAGATAGAGATAGAGATAGAGAGAGATAGAGATAGAGATATATATATGTAAACCTATGGAACTAGTCTAAGTGCCCAAAAAGAAGGAAAAAACAAAAGAAATTTTTGAGAAACATCACAAAACTGATTTTTTCTCAACTGCCAGAGAAGTTATCTGATATAAGGAAATAATAGAAATTCATATTCAAATTATAAGGAATATAGGTAAAAAATCAGAACACTTTTGTCAGTGCAAGGAAATTAGCTAAAAGCTGTGCCTTGGGGGGAATTGGTTTTATTTTACACTTCCTTAGAACAGTGCACTTGGAATCACACTGCACTAGGAAAGCTGTGCTTAAATTAACTATATGCACACAGTTCTCATCCTAGCAAGGACTCGGGCTTCCTGCCCTAGAATTTTCTCTCATCTCCATAAATTTCTAGACTTAACCAATACACTGGGGCCCCAGGTACAAATCTTAAGTGGCAGAGTACAAGCTTAGTTTGTGGGACACGCTAAGTTTGACCCTAGATAACTTGTATGTATGTCCCATCACTTCTGGTATTTCCTGGTGGCATTGCCTAGGCCATTACTGCTAGGCCACGCACCATCATAGAGCCATACCACAAGCGATCCACACTGGCAGTGACACTGGGCCCCTCAAAGCGCACTCAGGGTCACCCCTGTTAAAAGTAAAAATAAAAAAACTGTCAGGCAAAAATAGAACCACAAATGAGGAGACCATTCTTAACTCCTGCAGTTAAACCCAGGTAAGTCATCAGAGATGACAATCCTGTAACAGAGACTCAATCTTGTCCCGTATGTTTCTGCAGAGGTGCACTACTATAAACAAATTTAAAACTTGTACTAAAACACAAGCAAATATATTTGTCTACCTCCACAGCTCTGAAATTCAGCTGTCAAACACAGAAAGTCTGAAAAATAACTAATATGCTGTCGGTTTTATCACCATCATTTCAGATGTCACACTCAATCATTCACACAACCAAACGTTAAGTTTTGAAGTTTTTATAGAACTTTATGCATTTCCCCAAAATATTTATTATCAGTCTGCCTTTATGTTTCTTCTGATCATAATGAAAATGAATAGTTATCACTTTGCAGAAGTAATTTGAATTCTAAGAGATAAGGCCAATAAGACACCTTAAATTTTCATGTAAATTGAAAAAATTGTTTCTGCTGTTATTTCTAGGCAAGATTTTTTTAGGTTATAATCTATACTTTCAACTTATTTTAAAATATATTTGCGTATCTTCCTATTTTACAATGGTTTTTATGTGGCCTCCTGAAGTTAAAAATACTATGAAATTGTACAAAGCTGTTTTTTTGCTGACCTTAACTTATATACATTCTCATACATTAGGAAAAGCCACATTTCCATGCATTTACTTAGGAGTGGGTTAAATTCATACACAATTAGTAAATTCAACAAGAAAAATCAGGACAATTGACAAAATAGCTCCATACAAAAAATTAATAATAATTAACATTCCCTTTATAGCACTTCATTTGTGTGGTATCATAAGACGGCAGCTTCATTTGATATAATTGTATTCTTCCTATCTTACTTATAAAAGTGTTTCCTTTTTTTTTTTTTTTTTTTGCCTTTTTTGGGTCACACCCGGCAATGCTCATGGGCTACTCCTGGCTCTGCACTCAGGAATTACTCCTGGCGGTGCTCGGGGGACCATATGGGATGCCGAGGATTGAACCCAGGCCGGCAGAGGCCAGCTGCAGCAAGGCAAAGCGCCCTACCCGCTGGGCTATCGCCTCCAGCCCCGTGTTTCCTTTTGATTTTATTTTGCTCTTCCCAAAAAAAACTCCCCATTTCTATAATTGCTCATCTAAAAAAAATATTTTTTCCTTTCCTTATTGTTATTTTCCTTTAACATTTCCTAGGGTGTACTATCACGATCACTATCTTCCCATTGATCATCTATTTGCTAGAGCAGGCACCAGTAATATCTCCATATGTCCTGTCTCATGCCAGTAGAGCCAGGGGCATCGGCTTGCTACAGGAACATAAAGAGCCTCAAACCATTATATTACGTCATGGGAATGACCTAATATAATTGTTACTGGAATTTGGCATATCATATACAACACAAGAAGCTTGCCAGGCTTGCCGAGCGGGAGGCAAACTCTTTTAAACACCTCCAAATAAAGCATTTATTGATGAGCCGTGCGGCCGCTGTGGCCGCGCAAGTCGGGCTGTGATGGGCTAGTCTGCTGGGTGGAGTTCTGACGAGAGGGAAGTCCAAAAGTGGAAAATGGCAGCGCCCGTGGAGTGAGGAGGGGGTGGTCTGGCTTGTTGTGAGGCTCTGCCACCTCTGTGAGGTGGGCCAGGGCTAGAACTCGCCATGCCTCCCGCCTCATGAACGGCTGTGCACAGGGAGAGCAAGGAACAGCTCTGCCCCATGTGTGAGAGTCTCTGGACCAGCATACCTGGGCCGGATTGAGGAAAAAGCTGCTGCAGGGTGGGTGTCGGTGATCCGGGCTGTGATGGGCTGGTCTGCTGGGTGGAGTTCTGACGAGAGGGAAGTCCAAAAGTGGAAAATGGCGGTGCCCGTGGAGTGAGGAGGGGGTGGTCTGGCTTGTTGTGAGGCTCTGCCGAGGTGGTGGGCCAGGGCTAGAACCCGCCATGCCTCCTGACTGTATTATCTAAACTTTAAAACTGGGAGTTTCAAAGGTAATACAGCTGCTAAGGTACTTCCTTGTATGCAGCTGATTTGAGTTCAATTCCAAATATGACATATGGTCCCTGAGCAACACCAGGAGTGATCACTGAGCACAGCACCCGGAGAAAGTCTGGTAACTGCCAGGTGTGACTCAAGAAAACAAAAAACAATGAGAAACTTGAGGTTCCTTGAATAAAATATTGCTTTTACTTTTGTATTCTATACATTCAACCTGATTTCAAAGCTCCTAAAATAATAGTGAATGCATAAATAAATTTTAATGCATTCAACTTAAGTTGCATGGTAGCGTTTTACTATAAAGTCAAAACTCTCGAGGAAAATTTTTGCTGTTTGTTTTTTCCCCCTAGGTTTCCACTAAATCATCTCACATAAACTTAGATTAACTTAACACAATTATGTCTTCCCTATTTGGGAACAAAATTCATAGTTATAAATTTTGATAATCTGTTGTGGCAAAGCAATGCAAAGGTGTGAATAACTAGAACACACGTTCTAAACTTTAATAGGGTCACTTTTCTTTGTGTGACTAAGATTCATATTAAAATGTGCTTGTATTAACTTGAATGGGGTGCTACAGTAAGATTCAGAGAATCATGCTACAGCTTAGGGAGAGGTTAATCTAGAATGAAACTTTGCTGACTATTGTAGTCAAAGTGAGAAAAAAATCACAGAAGTATTGGATGTATAAGTATCATGAATTGCTATGTTAGTTCAACCTTCAAAAACTCACCTATTAATGGAGTCAGCAAGTTTGTATCTTTGCTGCAAATTAGCTGTCAGTAAAGTGTTGAAACATTGTTGGACAGTATTTGCACTGGGGTTATATATCATAAACAGATAAGTGGTTCCTATCAGATGGACCAAACTTCAAAAGGCTTTACTGCTTTACTTTTTGTTTCCCAATGGCATTGCTGAGATAAATGGTCTGCATAATTATTCCTGGCTTGAAGAATACTCTTTTCAATGAGGTTTGTAGATGAAGCAATGAAGCCAGTCCTTTACTAGCATTTTATGTGCCCTCCATTTCTCTTCTCATCAAAGTTTATTTTTAGATTGCTATATGCAAATGATAACCTTTGTTAAGCAACCTCTATTTCAAAATCTTGAATGAGAAATTTCAAAGTCTCCATAGTGAATATTTGCTTTTGGCCACAGAAAAGCGGAAAGTTATTATTAATATTATGTATTTCTTCAAAATTATAAAAAATGTCTGTAAAAATTGTGAAAGAAAAATAATCAAACTTCATTACACTCCTGAAAAAAGAATGCAGAATGTATTTATTTGCAAATGATCCAATAAAAGTGAAATATTTTAAGTGATCATGAACTATTTATTTGGCAGTGTATGCATTAGACTTTTAATTTTATTTACAGAAAACTACCACCAGTCCCTGGCCAGTTCCATTACAGCTCCAGGTAAACATGTGGGCTGCTATGGGAGCTCTGGCTGGGCTTGGAGCAGGTTATGAGACCCCTCTTCTAATCCCCCATCTCCAGTGGTTGTGCCTACGAGGGTGCGCAGATGCCATTTGTCACCAACATGAGCAAGGACTTTTGAGCAAATCTCTGAGGATAATGACCAGAGGCACCAATGATATAACTCCTTCCCTTTCACTATTTTTAACATAACAACGCAATTTAGAGTGAGGTCTTTACCAAAATCTTTCCCTTATATATGTTGCAATGATCAATGTGATTGCAGCTGGCTAGGAGAGCTGGCGTGGGGATTAGAAGTGGGTGGGAGGGGGCCGGGAGCGATAGCCCAGCGGGTAGGGCATTTGCCTTGCACGCCGGCCTGTGTCGGCCCAGGTTCGATTCCCGGCATCCCATATGGTCCCCTGAGCACCGCCAGGAATGATTCCTGAGTGCAGAGCCAGGAGTAACCCCTGAGCATTGCCGGGTATGACCCAAAAAAAAGCAAAAAAAAAAAAAAAAGAAGAAGAAGAAGAAGAAGTGGGTGGGAGGGGGATGCTGGTGGTGGGACTGATGTTGAACAATGAATGCTTGTGGCAACTGTACTATTAAGAAATTTATAAATCATGCTATTTTAATAAAGTTTAAAAATAGAAATAGAAAATCAGAATTGCAACAAAAGATAAATAAGTATGGGGCAGGGGAGAAAACTACTGTCAGGGAACGCCGCCGGGGTCCCCGACAGTGTCAGGACAGAGGTTGTCTTCTACCTCCGAGGACGCCCGGGAGAAAGATGAAAACTCACGAGTCCGGTGCAGTTCCAAAAATGGCTTTTAATAGTACAAAAGCTCTTCCACAGCAATCCAATATAATGAACAAACTCTAGCTCTGGTCCGAACTTAGACCATACAAAAGAGCCTAAGTCTCCCACCAAAGAGAGAGGATGTCACCTGAGCTGAGTCCTACCCAGAAGGAGCAAAAGGCCAAAGAGCAAAAGGCCAAAGCCAAAAGCCAAAAGCCACAGGAGCCAAAAGCTGAAGGCTGAGGAACCAAAAGGCAAAGGTGAAGGGGCCTCAAGTCAGCCCCCTTATATACACCAAAGTAATCCAATCGGGAGGTTGTCATGCCAACAAAGAACCCTAAACAGAGTGTAGTGCCACACCCTATTGCAGGTATAAACAAAGGTTACACCAAGGACTAATCCCGAGATTATCTCTTATGTAAAACACTGAGAGAGAGAGGGCTGATATAAAGTAATACATCTTAACTTCATGAGCTTCATGTAATCTAGATGGTACCCACAAGGTCCTTATTATTATCTGCACCAGGGTGATTCTGAGTATCTTGTTCTCATGTACTGAAAGGGTCATACTCGCCTGCTTAGAGCAAACTAGTATGATCCTTCCTATACTCTTCCTTTAGTCTCAGCATAGCCAGGGTGGTAGTCTCCTGGTAAATTCTAGCTGTCCCACGTTGGGTGCAGTGGGTATAAAGAGGAGCTGTGCCCAATCTAGAAAACATAGAAGTCTTAGTAGATGTATAAGTCAGAAGTTATTCAATCAAGGTGACTTCTGTAACTGTCACACCCTCTAGCAGTGTTTACATAGAAGAGAGGTCTCATTAGAATGAACCTTGACTTAAATAAGATTAAGCTGGGTGTGAGTAAAACAACAAAGCTCCCAGATTAGCTAAATCTGTCCTCCAACAAACTACCACCAAAAATATTTTTTGTTTTAAAAAGCTTAAGTAATAATAAATGTAATGTTACTACATTTTTATTAAAATATAACTTTAGGGTCCAAGAAAATAACTCACAGAAAGTAAGCTTACACTTTGCATGTTGGAGGTCTACGTTCATTCCTTGTCACTGTGTGATCTACCAGCACTGCCAGGAAGCAATCTCCAAGCACCAAAGAGGGAATAGTGTTTAAGTACAATTGGGTATGAGCTCCAAAAAGATAACTTTATCATTTAAAAAATCTTTCATTCTCATGTCAGGAATAAAATACAAGAGCTCACATGTATATAACCTACAACTTCCCCTCTGAATCAGAACTCTGACCCCAGAAATTTTTAATCAAAAAATTACTATATGTAGAAAATTTTTTGAGCTTCTTATATTTTGCAGGACTCCTCTAAGAGCCTCTGCATCTGCCCTGGATTACCTCCTGCCAGTCACTTCGTAGATAGGGGGTAGTCTAAATGTGGCAGTTTATCTGACCATGTATTCTGTACTGGCTGGTATAAATATTCTCTCATGCTACCACAATCATCGTGGGACTAGCTAGATCTTACCAGCATATTTACCTGGCCACGTTGGATCTCTAAGTAATTAGACCAGAGAGAAATGTTGTTTGCCTCCAAGCAAGCAAGCATGGCTCCCCTAATAACTCAAAGGCAACTAAAATACAAAACTACCTTGAAGTAGATGAGACTCTTGTGAAGGCTTGGAGAAATATTTAACTGGCATTAGTATTAGTCTTTGGTACAGAGACATGCCATCTCAGAAACCCCCTTTTCTACCCTATAAAGGCATTTCCAGGCAGATCTGGGCTTAAAACATTAGCATATAATAGAGCCTAGGTGAGGTGCTGGAAGAAATTACCTAAGGGCATTTGACCCTTCCTG
Source organism: Cryptotis parvus (assembly GCA_021461705.1). Taxonomy (NCBI): domain Eukaryota; kingdom Metazoa; phylum Chordata; class Mammalia; order Eulipotyphla; family Soricidae; genus Cryptotis; species Cryptotis parvus. The sequence goes on from JAJIBD010028271.1 coordinate 54,351, forward strand.
CTTCCCATAATAGGGGAGGTCTGAGTTGCAGGGTATTAAACCAGCCTGCTTCCTCTCTCTCTCTCCTCTTTTTGTGCTCTCTCTTTATGAGCTCACACCCTTCTTGGGAGTCTTGTCTTAGTCTCCTTTTTACAGGGCCTTTACATGTGGTGGCCACCATCTTGGCCTACACAAGGCTGGGGGTTCTATCCAGGAATCCAAAGCACTGGGTTTTTCCTATTGCTGATTTGTATGTCTGAACCTGCGATAAGTAAAGCATTTTAAAACTGCATCGGATTCCTGAGTCTTCATCCATTTCCCCACTGGCATCGGAGGTAAAAAGGAACTCGCTTCCCGGCACTGTCGGGGACCCCGGCAGCGCCCCTGACACTTATCTATGCCAAGAGCAACTAAAGTTATGACTTTGTTTTACTCTTGATCACTTGATCACTTAACATTCTGTTATTCATCGATTTGCTCCAGCGGGCACCAGTAACTTTTCCATTTGACCCTATCACATGCCAGTGTAGCCCAATGACATCTGCTTGCTTCAGGTATACAAAGAGCCTTAAACCGTTCATTCAGGGTCTTGACGAAGAAGTCTGACCACCTTGTAGGTGGGCGGCCACGTGATCTTTTGACATCCTGTGGGATCTAGTCGGTAACAGCTCTAGTTCAGCGGTCTTCTCCAAATCGCATTACATGTCCAGCCCATCTGATTTTCTATGCCTTGGCAATCGAGACAGCATCCCTGACTCTGGAACAGCAACAGAGGTCGGAGCTCCAGATTCCTTCTTTCACTTCAGTGAGGAGTGTTATTCCAAGCATAGCTCTTTCTATTCCTCTTTGGGAGACCCGAATAGCATTCTCATCCTGCTTTTGTAGGGCCCAGGTCTCTGAGGCGTATGTTAATGCAGGGAGAATGGTGGAGTTGAAGATATATGCCTGGATTCAGAGGTTCTTTGCCTTTTTTAGCTATTTCTTTGATGCTTTTGAAGGTATTCCATGCTGTTCTCTTCCTCCTGCGCAGCTCAGGTTTTAGGTCATTCATCATGTTGACTTCTCGAACTAGGCACACATAACAGCTGCATTCAGAGATGTTTTTCCCATTGAGAGTGAATGGGGCCTCTGGAACTAGTTCATTTTTCATGAACATAGTTTTGCTGAGATTCAGCTGTAGACCTATCTTTCCACATTCTCGGTCAAAGTCAGCCAGCATTCATAAAGATTGTTTTACTGTCTTTATGAAAATCCGCAATTACAAATTCGCTATACATGTCATCAACAAACAACTGCCATCATTCTGAATGAAATAAGTTAATTGTTCACTTTTTAAGGATGGAGTTATGTAAATGTTCATTATTTAAGAGCTCTGACTTTTGGGAAGATTTTCTAATTAATCTTTTAATATTGTTCTAATAAATTAAGTATATAATTGTTCAAATTTCTAAATTTCTTTGGGCTACTGACTTTCTGAG